>VYYJ01002454.1:0-21519 GCA_021029165.1 Cyphoderus albinus | reverse complement strand
TGGCTAATATATATACTGTAATTAAGTTAGGAGGTGTGATAGAATAAAAAACAGAGGTTTTACAATGTCTTTTATTACGGAACAAAGATTTTTATGCGACCTGTACAATTGCTATTTATTTTCAATCCAGTTAGTTGTTGTTTTGAAATATTTGAGTCATTAAAAACGAATAAATTGTACTTTTAGAGAAACGATTTATTTTATTTCACCAAGCTCTTAATCAATTTCTTTCATTTGTGTATTTCTTTAAATTAAAAACTGTTAGATGGCGCGAGAGCATGATTTACTTATAAATATTAAGTGGCATGAATGAAATGACATTCTGTTAGGTGATCACGTTGGATATCAGCCTTTCGGTGAGCAAGTGAAAAGTTTATGTCCATTTTCGGAGGTTTACCTGAGGTAATGAGTGAATGAGTAAATGACACGCAACAGTTCTTACTTCTGTTTTTACCAGGAGCAGAAGCATATCTGTTTTTATGCTTTTGTACAATGTTAAACGATGGCTTTGATTTCCAATAGATCTAGTTTAGAACGCAATGCAAAAAGAAATCCGGCAAAAGTTTTGTCAGCACAGTAAGAGAAAATAGCTGTAGTTATTACATAAAATGATTGAGTAAAAATTGTTTCCTCAAGCAAAAATAATCTTGCCTTTACTCTCACTAAAATGATTTCACCAATAACATATCTCAGATATTTTTGTTGAAAATTGTTTTTATATTCTAATAACTGAGGGTAATTATTACCCCTCCGTGACCTTTTATTGCATTGTTCTAGTACTCAACGGCTAAAAACTTTTGCTACTCAATACAGCTCGTGAAAGTTCACGAAAGTGTTAACCATACTAACCTAAAGCCCTTTTGAAAGTCATAAATTCATATCCAATAAAAATAATTTCTTTGTTACTCACTTGGTTGCCCTGTTGAAACACACGAGCATCTTGGGTTTGCATGGATGACTTTCTTCTCTGCTCATAGCCAATTCCAGCAGCCGCTAATAAATTTGATGACCCCCTCCTCTGATCTCTGACATTTCCCTGATTAGGATCCAAAGCCATTCTTTCCGGTGTTTTGCAGCGATTATATTCCTCTTCGATATCTTCCAATTTCATAGTCATATCACCAAGAAAATGTTTTAATAGGAGAGCGTTACTTCACTCTGTGCTTTATTACCAAAGTGCATGCATTAGATTCACTAAACTTCAATATTTCATCCGCCTTTGTTCCAAAATGTTTGCTTTTCTGTAGTCTATTTCTTTCGGGAATATGTACCTCACTGTTTATTGAGTGAATATATAGTTTTTCCAAATCTTAGGCCCAGTAAAGTCACAACAATAAATGAAGTGTAGAAAGTAAAACTAATAAACTGGTTAAAAAAAAATCTTTTCCAGTTCGCACGCACACCACCTAGAATAACTCTCTCCTAGAGAAATGCAAACAGTGGTGAGAGTGGGAAAGCAACTAAAATTCCATTTTGGTTTCATAAAATTGATGAAGAAATGTGCTTGGTCTCGAGGAGAACGGTTTAATGGATTTGGAGGGAGATTTCTGGTAGATGACCAGTTTCATGAGTTTCGTCCGTTCAATACTTCTGACTGAGAAAATAAACGAACGATGTAAATGAAGCAATGAAGCGCAACACTTTGGAGGAAACAGTCAAACCACTT
The DNA here is from genome assembly GCA_021029165.1 of Cyphoderus albinus. NCBI lineage: Eukaryota > Metazoa > Arthropoda > Collembola > Entomobryomorpha > Paronellidae > Cyphoderus > Cyphoderus albinus. The sequence continues at coordinate 19,853 of VYYJ01002454.1, read as the reverse complement.
CGACCAAGCCTCGGCCACGTTATGACTTTTTCGTGTTGTTCCAACTACTTTACTATATAGCTCAAAGTTCACCAGCATCACAATAACAAAAAATAATAGTAAAAGTGAGAATTGAAAGTGCCAAAGTCGTTAAGTCATTTATACTGTACAGTAAAATTATTTATGGAGTCATTTGAATTACTACGTCAAAAAGTACATGAACGCATGGGACGTTATTACATTATTACTTTGCAGTAAAATCATTTTACTCACACCTCATTATGTTGTGTTCAAGTAATGCAGTTGAGATATTAGTAGTGCATTTATCCACATCTAGTAGGGGTTTTAGATGACATTATTTCGGTTCCTGCTGCGCCTGCTTTTACCCATGCTTAACCAAACTCCTCTTGTCTCTGTCCGTCTAATGTCCTTTTTTCGTTTTCTATTTTTATTTCCAAGTCTTGCATTATTATGGGTATCTATGAATGCTCATGTTATATTGATTTAATTTTCTCCTCCGTGTCACACATGTAGAGGAGTCAAACAAGAGTGATTGGCTGTAAGCGCTATTGGGCAGAGGAACCCATGGGCAGTCAGTCCAGAGAAAGAAAATTACTTTTGTTGCAATATTCCAAAATGAGATGTTTTTTGACTGAGGTAATGCTAGCTGATGAGAATAAAAGGAACTACCTCTAGTGAATTCAATCAAGAGCAGCTATAAGACATAATTAACATACTTACTCTTGCTGCATGGTCTATTTCCTTTGCTTGGCTACGTATCAATGATGAAATCGGCCTTAGCCGGAAAAGAGTGACGGATATGTATAAAGTCACTATAACAGAAATGATTATCTTCTCTTATTTTTCCTTTCTATAAAAAGTGACTTCTGGACATCAAATTGGAACTCGAATTAGATAAATTAATGTGTAGGAAATGATGTTTATTTTCACGACCAGATTGACCTGTTTTCTTTGCCGGAGTAAATGAAAATGAAACTAAGTTCCCTACGATGATACATGATTCTGTCAGCCTGTTTGGTGTTTATATGCCTTCCCACGCGCGTTATTCTCCTCTCACAGCCCCACACAAGTGGAAAACGGATGCGATTGCGAATGTGAGATACATTTTGTTTAACAGCTTCAATGAACCACTTTATTTACATCAATGTGTTCGACATTGCATTACGGCTCAATAATCAAATCGACCAGACCAGAATTTCTGATTTAGAAACAGGAAAAACGTATGAATGGTCTTATTTAGTACATAAAATAAAAAGACTTACTTGAATATGGTAGCTTCAATAAATAGAATTCCCTGTAAATATATGACGTTAGTCTACTTCCTTTTACCTCACGTGTTTTTGTAATGAATTGTCTACGTCATAAACAGGACCAATAAAAATTGAAATGATTTTCTTCCTCAGATTGGATTCGTCTATGTGTCTTAAACTTAGTAGACTACTTATTTCTTGATTAAAGAAATTGCAACGTCAATCTGATCCGTCGAATCTTTCCCAAAACAACTGCCTACTNTGTGTCTTAAACTTACTAGACTACTTATTTCTTGATTAAAGAAATTGCAACGTCAATCTGATCCGTCGAATCTTTCCCAAAACAACTGCCTACTTACTTCTGCTGATTGGAATTTCAATAAAAGTTTTCAGTTTTTAAATTATTTAACGTATTATTTTACAGGTCCTGTTGACTCACAAATGCACGAACTTATTACTTATTTTTTTAGTTTTTAATTTCAAGAATCACACGGGTAACTTTCCAATGATAAAATCTCCGTTTGCTTTTCTGCAAGAGACTGGGAGGTATGAACCGAGAAACGAGACGTGAAGTGGTAGACTGAAAGAGCACGCAAAAGAAAAGACGCTTCTCCCATTTTTTCCTTCATCTTTCTCGGTCTTGTTGACTGTTTACGTACTTTGTCGTGACATAATGCAACTTTTCCTACTTTTTTCGAAAAAGGGGGAGAAAGGCGTATGAAAATATGTTGTAAATACATTTGGCTATAAAGCCTATGCTTCAATATAAGAGCAGCAAGGATTCAAAAGTTTATTCCTTCCACATGCTGACAAACGTATGTTTAAAAGCAAAAGAAATGCACAAAATGTAGGTATTGAGTACACATAGATTCAAGACGTAATGGTATTCAACGACTGTTATATGTCGGTTTGACGTTGACAGTGTGAAATTGGTTAATACAATTTTACAGAAATTTGAAAGTGTTAATGTTCGGGAATGTGTGCTTTACGGAGCTGGGTTACCACGCGGTTCCATGCTAAACACAATAGACAAAAGTGTATTACGGCAAAGTAGCATGAATGAAGTTGCTTTATTTTCAAAACAGAAGTCGTTGATCGAGTTTGTGACAGCCAACTAAATCTAACATGAATTTGAAGAAAATTGATGTAATGAATATAAAAAGATTGTCATGTAAAGATCTTGTACAATTCTTTCGGAAATCGAAAATTTCATTTTCTAATCATCATGGATTATTTTAAATTCCAATACAACAGCTAAGACTTTCGTGGATTGTAAACAAAAACCTTTATATGGTTTATAATTTTGAACTAGCCTTTGATAGATCAGATCTTTTAGTGAAACTCGCGTTTTCATGTTTATGGTCGAATGTTGTGAATCAAACCCTTTTAAGCTTGTTAGTACCAACTTAATTTATCCGTTTCTAGTTAGGCTTTCCGGTAGATATACGATACGAATGACAATGTAAATCTTCCAAAACATTTTTAGTTTATTTTCCGGTTATATTTAGACCATAATTTTACTTCATTTCGTATAGAATGAAAGCGCTGTCTTCGATAAAGTTCTTTTTGAACGGAAGCAATCATCTTTTAGTTTACTTTTGAAATATGAGTCGCTTGAATTTTAGTGGTTTGTTTACAAAAAGTGGGCTAGGATGTAAAATACAAATTTAAAATTAATTTATCAAGGCCAAACTCACACTAATTCGTTTTAAAAATTATATCCCCGCTCCATATGCTTCAGCTGTACCGACAAAGACAGCCTTCAAAACAGAATAATAAAATCATAATCATACCGATGGAGTCCTTGCATTGGAAAAATGTGATCACGATAAATTGTTGTGGTATGATGCAAGAAGTGGTAGAGTTAAAAAGTTTTAAAATATGACAGAAGCCTCAGTCAGTCGTAAACCGATATCTTCATTTACATGTATTTTTAATTTAGGTAAAAAATAAATCTAAACTTGATTGAACTCCAAAGTAAACAATATTTTGTTTACGCTACCTTCATTTTTGTTTTTTGGCAGTTGGTCTTAACATCTTAAAAATCTATTTTAGTATTAGTATTTGACATTTCAACATACCATGAAGAACAAAGAATTTTAACATTGTTGAACGGGCTTGGCAGAAACAGTATACATGTTAATCTAATTTATCTTATTAATACAATATCTTATTAATAATTTATACATTACGTTACATCATTATTCCAAACAAAACTTTCAATTATATATCTTAAAGGACTTGCTGGACTCACTGCAACATAGTATCAATGAAAGTATGAAACCGGCGCATTCTAAAATATGTAGATATTTCAGGAAGGTGAGGACACAAGACATTACCAAAAATGCTCACAGTGTAGAGAAGTACAATTTTTATTGTGTACCAATTTTTTTGGCCATTTAAAAAATTTTTCCTTCTTACTTATTCAACATTGATTTTGACTCAAAGGAAGAGTTATGTTATAGGCCCCACTCAAACACACCCGGACCACGAATGATTTCGAATTAACATTTTTTCCTTTGTTACAAATCATTTAATTTTTAAATTTAAACACATTCCATTTTTGACATATGGTTTAACCTTATGAATGATGTACAACTAAGAAAATCGTATCAATACTACTGTTGTTAACCAATATTCTAAAACAATGGAATAAAATGTGACCATCGACACTTTATCAAATTTATAAAAATTGTGAAAGGAAAACTGAATAGCTCTTTGGGATTTACAGACTCGCTTTCCTATGTATTTAAAATCCCATCGACTGCTGGAAATCAACTTCAACTTCCACAACAGCTCAGTCGTTCCCTCGTACAACTCGACAACCTTAGGAAAGCAAAGTAATGTGATGATTGCAAGAAAAGTAACTAGTACAACACTTCCCACATAAATGACGGGATGAACTTTCCCGTAGCCTCTAATTGAAAACCAAAGTAGGGTTACCAAAATAACAAATGATGTACAAAGTGAACACGCTAATATTTTGTCAATAAGTCTTATATATGTATAATGTACTATTCGTAGGCGTCTGTAGTATTTGACAAAGTTTGGCAGATTTAGTTTGTCCAAAATTTTTAATATTTTTACATACTTTTCGAGACCTGCAATGAAAACCACAATGGTCAAACTCAAAGTTCTGGCTATTTCATATGATCCAATACCTAAGAGAATTAATCTTATTACAAAATTTGTATAGATAATTTTTCTTGTCCATTGCGTAGCGTCCGGGAGAAAATCCCGAAGAATAAAATACGTCGGATCCAAGTCTTCCCAAACTGCAATCAAAGTAGTCAGCACTGGACAAAGAGTTGATAGTATCACTACTCCAGTTGCAACGAATCCATAAAATTCCAATTTCATTAATTTCTTATTGGTTTCAAATTCTGCAAAGTGAAAAGTTTGACAATGAAAATAATATTTCAAATGCTAAAAAAATTATCTTTAAACTATTACCTTTACAAAGTTGCTTAACCAAAAATTCCAATCGATTGCTTCCAATAACTGCATCATCGACGTTAAAAATACAAAGTATATTTATCACAAACGTGAGCCAATACATTATCGCGGCAACGAAAAAAAGAACAAAATTTACATAGGTGACATATTTTCTCCGTTTATATAATTCTGTAACGATCAGTTCCACTGCTGTCCCAAAACCGTGCACCGATATAATAAACAGCATCATAAAGTGTTGTAACTTTGCACTTTTAGATCTAGAATTGACCTCAATTCTGCGAGCGGCTTTTTGAGCGGTGAATGGAAGTGAGGGTAAGAATCCGTACACAAATGCATGAAGATCAAATGCTATTATAATCAGCTTTGAAGTGGTCAATAACAAAACTTTTGTCCTGATTGTTGTAAGGAGTGAGGCATATTTCTTTTTAATTGTTGAAATGTTTAAATTGTTTAAAGGCATCTTGTAAGGAAAGGTGAAATATTTCTGTTGGTTCGGTTATAATGTTTTATACAGTTGATTCATTTTAGAATGACTTTGTTGTAAATGCAAACGTATTTGTAAATGAAGGAATTTGTTGCGAACTCCATTTTCTTTAAAAAACGACCTTCCAAAAGGTCCAAATATTTTTCAAGACATTTTGTTTCTGTAAATCCAAAATTAGGCTTCAAAACTATTGTACTTTATTACATGGTCGGACAAATTGGCATTTTTATTAGATTAAAGAAGTGACATATATAGTCTAAAGGATGCAATTTACAGGCTTTAAGTATATCAAGTTGATAAGAGATAAATTGCAATTTTCTGCTATAATTGATGTTTCCCAGAGAGGAAACCAATTTTTAAGACACACAAGTAAATAGAAGTTATTTTATTTGTGAATTAGTTACAAATATTGCAAATTTAGTATCTAATGCATATTACATGCTTTTTTCATGAAACCATAAGAGTAATGACAAAACTGGCATTCTACATGATTTCTTAAACAAATCAAAATTGAGTTGATGAGACTGGATTACCAATCTAAATATATGAGTGCAAAAAGAAATTGAAAACAAGAATATCATATCAAATAGCTTCTGCTGAGAAAACCAATCACTTGCAGGCAAAAGTTCTTATTGTGTAATTGGCCCGCATAATAACTTCGTGTGCTATATGCTTTACCACGAATCTCTGATCTCTGCTCTTTATTACTTCTAAGCTAAGTTCTTTCTTAAATATCGGTAAAATTCGTTCCGTATTTCACAGACAATTTCTATGAAAAATTAAGGCTACATATAGGTAAAAGCAAATATGTATTTACATTACGTCCACCTTTACTTATATGAATTTTATTAATTTCAGTATTCTATAAAAAGATTTGATACATTTGTTGCATCAGCCCTGCCAAACATTTATGTAAGATATTGATTTCTTTTGCTTGGGCTTTGAAAATTCTCTGTAAAATTCTTATGCCTTCTTTCTGACCGCTCTTATCATAAATATAGTTCGGAAGGGAGCACAATGAACTACAAAATCACTGATGCAACAAGCAAAACACAAACATTCAAAGCAAAATTTTCAAATCCCTTCAACATATGTCTACGTCAGGTTTTGTTGAGTTTGTTTTTACCTGAAAAGGATCTAGTTACCTATGTAAGGATGGGCTAAAGGCCAAATCTAATAAAACGTCCCTTGATTGTAGTAGAACTTTTCTTTTGTTTAATATTCTACTAGCATTAAAATGTTTTCGAATGTTAGCACCAACTTTAGCCGAGTTTGTTAGATTCATGTTTATATTTTTATTTCTAATAACACACCTAGTTATAATGGAAACATTGGCAATCTCATGATCAGGAATGGAATTTGCATGCCTAAAATTAAGAAATGAGTGAAGACGATAATGATTACTCCCTTTGTGTTGAGTTTGATGATACTTGTAATGATAAACACCATGAGCAATGTGTGGAACCAGCACCTCATTTATGAATTTGAAACGGGTTAATTGCACTCAGCCAAATAATAAACATGAAACACAACTCCTACGTGAGATGATATGCACTTAGAACAATGGCGTAGTCATCTTTTTACTTCATTTTATGCTCTGTATAATATTGGGAACCATAAAAGTGCAGTAAAAAAGTGTATTGGTCTGCTCACAAGTAAACTGAATAAAATGACCAAAATAAAGTACTAAAAGAAAGAAAGTGCCCTTCTAGATGCGAGGTTATTTTCATCTCAAGCTTGATGGTCCTCTTAATAAGTACCTTGTTGAAACTTTTCTCTCGTTAATAATCTTCATTATTATCATCACTACCCTACCTACGTCCATTTTTCATGAAAAAAAAGAAAATCATAAGCACGCACTCAAAACCGCAGCAGATGTACAAAAATACCTTGTTGCATTTTAATCATCTTTTTCCTTACATATTCTCATTTTGGTATAAAAAAATATTTAGCTCAATTAAATTTTACAGATTAATCAACAACAATAACAGCAAATGGAAAGCCCACACAAAGCATATGAATTTCCCCTCCTGTCGTAATGATGAAGAGGTTACGCAATTACTCAGTATGAGTCCACTGTACCGTCATTAGAAATAAATTATTATAATTATAATAATAACAACAAATAATAATAATTAATAACAATAAAATAATGTTACAAAATAATGAGCTGCTAAACTGCGACAGACGAATCGTCAAATCACTAAAATCATTACATAATAGTTAATATGTCGAGTCGTCCATTTGCAATCCTTCTGCTGCATTATTTCTTTCCAAATTTTGTCCGTTTGTATTTTTTGTAAAGTTCAAATTTTTAAGCGTCCAATCGTACGTTTTATGTCCGATAAATTTAATTCAACCGTTTTGTCTAAGAACTGTCCAGGACTTTGGTAATTCTCCTTTTTGTAATAATTCTTTGGTATTTTGGTAAGTTTCATGGGAAAGTTTGGGCAAGGGCAGTACAAGACTGCAGTTTTAGAAGGAATGGGTATTTTCTGATTTGGGATTGCTGATTGCAGGGCGGGGGAGGATTTTAGTCGACGAGATTGACTAACGATCACATCTCGAGTGTAAGGCTTTTGGCAGTAGAAAGGGTAAAGTTAGACAAGTTAAGACCGTAAATCAATAAACTGTAAACTAAACGTTAGATTTGGTTCCAAATTGGTATGTCCGATTAGTTAATCAAATAATGTACGTCCGGTCCGACTAGTTTAAACAGAGTTGCAACTCAACAGTAAAAGTAAAAGTAGCACGTTTTCAGTAGTTTTGATACGTTTACAAATCTTCTAATTGCAGCCGAATCAGATTCAATTTTGGGTTTTCTTTGGTTTGTCCGATTTTTGATTGTGGCACATTCCGAAGGAAATTCTTACGCAAAAAATATAATTTTGATGAACTGAAGAGGTTGAAGAAGTCCCCATCAAGTCGGGTAAGTCTGATTGCGTATTATTGGATTAATTTAGAAGTTCTGGCTGATGAATTCGACCCTGCAGCAATAAAACGAATACTTTAATAATCTTGGAAAATACAACTCGTCTTGTGCGCAATTTTCTAAAGTCAACAATCTTAAGTTTAAGTAAAAGCAAAAGTAATGAGTTATGCAACAGAACGAGTTAAGAAGCCAATTTTCTCTAGGCAATTATCTTTGTTGGCACGTCAGATGCGGGGAAAATGTTAATGCAAACACGAAGGAAGAGAGAACGCGATTTAAACGTTTCAGCTAACAGCTTCTTATATACAAGCGCAGCCCGTTCCAAGCTTCCCTAACCGTGCCCAAATAGAAAAACTTACATTATTTACAATTTTGGCAAAATTTGTTGGGTGAGTTGGTCGGTTTTCCTTTGGATGGTTTGGGCAGCCGCAGAAGAAGCATCAGAGCGACCATAACCGCCATAACCTCCAGCTCCGCCAACACCGCCAGCATGACCTCCATGATGACCTCCGTAGTGACCTCCTCCGTGACCGTGCATAAGGTATGGGAGACAGAACAAAAGGGGGATGAGGAGAAGAAGGGGCAATCCGACGAAGACTAAAATGATTAAGTCGTCAGTTAAAACTTGCTTTGCTGATTCCAATAATAACCAACTTCTCTAAAGTCTTTTAATATTCTTACCAAGGCCGGTGCTCACGTCATAACCCCAGCCCTATATTAATTATAAATGAAATTAACGGCAATTAATTAACAAAAATCGGTATTCAGAAACGAAAACTTCACTGTTAACTGTAACAAGAACGTCAACGTACCCAGCCTCCGTATCCACTTCTTTGAGTGGCCCATTGGCCAGAAGGATCAGACACTTCACCAGCGTGCTGCTTGGTGCCTGCAGCAGCTAAACTAACAAGGCCAAGAGCAATGGCCACAACACTCATCACTGCCTTCATGTTTGAAACTTTTGAAACCGGTAAAACCGAAAACGTCGGAGTTTTTGAGGTTTTTGCTTTAGACAAGCAAGGCTATGATTCTCTAGAAGAGAGGAGGAGGATGAGAGCTCAGATGCTGACTGAAGACTGACGTTTTCCACGTCCCGACGCGCCCTTTAAAATGTGAGCCTTTTCGCAGGGCTCAAGTTCGAAAACCTGTTTAGGTCATATGAATGGGTATACAATTACAATGTTATAGTTTAATTCTGATTATTAAAGGATATTCCGACAGCATCCGCACAAAAACTACCAGTGCACATGTTCAATCTAAGTAATACATTCGTACATAATATTCATAGGCATGAAGTTCATATGTAAAAATTGACTTTTCTCCTACAACAACTACCAAACATCAATAATCATGAACAAAGTAAGGCAGTAAGGCATTTTACTCACATGTTTGCATTTTTCTGTAACAATCAGCGCTTGCATTTTCATTGTACCTAGAGAGCACCACGTCCGCAGTCTGCTAATCACAATAATGCATGGGTGTATATTAGAGAAACACGCATTTTAAACTTTATTCTTGTAGTCTTCATCAATGAGCAAGGAGAGAGTGCAGCAGCGGCGCTATACTAATCATAATAAAGCCACCGTGTGTGTATAGTTTATACAAACAGTGAAACAATCAAACGGCATCCGTACTGTGATAACATAGTTCGCAATAGTAAAAGTTTCATTCATAAAGGTTTTCCTTTTTCGCTGCAAAGAAACTTATCTCACTCATCCTCCCTCCTTTCTGATGTTCTTGTTATTATGGTCAGTAGTCAGTACTACTAACAAACAATAAACTGTAACAATGAACTTGGCTCTATAGTATATAATACCTATGCAATTCTTTTTTTTTAAAGTACAAGTATGCAATGATATATTTTTCAAAAATAGTTTACACCACAAACCCTGAGTAAACATGGTACTACAAACTTATATTAACTTTGTTATTTTAAGTTTTTCGGAAAACATAAAAATTAATCGAAATTAAAACTCCAAACGTGCAAAATGTTTTTAATTCTACCAAATTATTTGTACAGGCAGCATAATATTAACCCTGATGTATATACGCCAGGCATACCAACAATAAAACACTAGTAATGAGTAATGAGTAAAGTGTGTATCACTTGTCTAATGAATATAAATTTGGAGAAACTAAGATTTAAGATCTAGTGTTAATAGGGCTTACAACTTAAAAGAATTCATCACTTCGCATGATTACAACAAGATCAACGTGAAGCAATCTCAAAGTCAAAGATTACTTTCTTTTGCATGAAAATAAAGAAATAGATATTTGCTGCATAAGAGCATTGTCTGGTAGTTTGGTGGTTTCTAAATAATTCCATTTCGATTACGTATGAATGTATGAATTCACGTATTTGTGTTAAACATAAAAATGTGCACCGTGCTAAACTCTGTGAGCAATATGGTATCTTTTAATTAATGTGCATTACATATCTTCTATACGATATGATATATTGCCATAAGTTGAAGTGGCCATAAAACTAAATATTAAAGTATGTTATGAATATTTTTTTAAAAGCTATGCGATCTGATTTTCTCTCTTTTTGGCGATTTTTATCTTAAAAATAATACTCTTCTTAGTCTTCACTGAAATTAAAGAAAAAATACGGTTGATTAACACGTGACATGTCTGAATTAAAAATGAAGGATAGAGTTAACGAATTACAAAAATGCGAGTAAAAACTTTCAAAATTATGTAGATCCGGTATGCACACTTCAGTATGTGATTACAAAGTAATGGGCAACTCACTGTTCTGCGTTGATAAAGGAGAAGGGGCGGAACTTGCTCACAATGGTAACTCGAGAATATCATGGAAGCTGCTTCATACTATTCTATAACATAGTTTTGTGAGCATCAGAGCATTTAAAGATCATCATCATCCTCAGATTATCACAGAGCACAGCCTCTTACCAGCGGTAAACAAAATATGATTGTAAAACGAAGACAAATAAAATATTTTTTTAAACTCTTAATATAATTAAGCATTCTTTATGGCCAGTGGCTGAGTGGCTGCATGCATTTGTGGAGTACTACTACATAGTTATACGTGTACATGCTTGCTTATAATTTTTTGGCTGCTTGTTATCTTTTTTACTCGTTTTACGTGAAAATTAGCCATTTCAATTTTCAATAAATAATGAAAATAAAAAGTACTAAATGGACATGTCTTGAGTGATACTTGATATGCGTGGCACCTTGGGATATCAAAAAGATCAAAAGTGTACAATATTGTAGTTTGTAGTCGGTTTCTAATCGCAAAACACTTCAAACGTCAAGAGATGTGTACTTTTATTCATGATTATTTCGCTAACACCTTTAAAATATTTATTATTACGTATATTCTCACATGGTTTTGACCGTTGTTGCTCATTGCCTGTTTTTATTAATGCTTTGTAATAAAAGAATAAAAAATTGCATTTGTTCAGAATTACAGGATCTACTTTGGCTTTCATGATTATTCGAAACGTTTGGATTTTGTCTTTTCCCTTTACAAGGTTGTCCTTTGTTGCACTAATTAAGATGACCAAGTGCTTAGGATCAACTTGCGGTTTACAAGAAAATATCTCTGTAATTATTATTGTTATTTTTATAGGATGATAAAGAATACCTAGGGAAGCTGTTACAAGAACTACCTTCGCTTTCAATTGTCTACGCAATTTGAGAACAACGGACGCATCTTTTGTTCTGTGATTTTGTTCGTGAATAATAAGAAAAAGACAATAAAAATACGTTATTAAACGAATAAGGTTGCCCGACATCGTTTGTAATTAGTCATCTCATCAGAGAAGAATGCGCATACATGATATACCTACTTAATATCACAGAGAAAGAAAAAAGTATCAGCAGTAAAGACTTTAATTCACCATTTTATGAGAAAATGTTATAAAAACGCATAGAGTGATTTACCATTTCGTTGAAATGAGGAATGACGGAGGAGTAAAAACTTATTACATTGTTTATTACGATTGTTTAAAGTTGTGGTTGGTTGGTATGCATAAACCGGCAGGCAGTGTACTTAAATGGAAAAGGCGAAGACATTTTTCTTTTTCGTAAGTTATGAGGAGGAATGACAACATCCGCTTTTTCTTCGTTTAACTAGTAAACCCGTTACTAATACATATTCGCAAAAAATACTATGACCCATATGAAAAAACGACAAAAGTTCCAAGCAAAGCATGTTTGCTTTGTACTTTTGCCCTTAGTAGTTTAATTACGATACGTAATATTTAATTTAGTACATTTTACCTACGTACTGAATACATTCAACTAATTTGTATGTGTTATCCGGTAATCGGTAAATGTTATATTCATGTGAAGACTACTTGAAAATTGGTAAAAGCTAAAAAATATGAATTCTCTGACTTATCATGCTCATTATTATTTTCTTCTGATTGCCCATAATTTTGACTCCATAAAACTTGTGAAGAAAGTTGAATTATTTGTCAGGCACTGCTGTGGGGTACTCTGAGAATGTAAACACTAAACACATAAACACTCTTTCTGTACATTTTTTAGAAGGTATGATGTATGTATGATGTTTCTTGGTATTGTCTTGTTGTGGTTGATACTTTTGCAAAACATTAGGTTATAACTTATAAGGTGAAAATAAAAAAGACTTGCACTTGACTTGTTGTTTTGTTATTTGTAAGTAACATTTTTATTTCATTTGTTTGGTATCATCATCAATGTCGTTTTCAAGTTACCTACGTTTTATTCACAGTACATTTGTATCATCAAATTCGTTGTTCAAATGTGGATTTTTATTTTTTGTACCGTTTTTGAAAAAGAGTTATAATAATGATGACGACAACAAGGATGATGAGCTGTTATGGTTAGTCCCACGGTGCAGAGGAGTTACCTGTGTAAACAAAGAAAGTTTCTCTTACATTACATGCAAGTGATGCATTTTTTTGTGAATACCAGAAAAATGCAGGTGTACTTCAAGCATGTATTACATTAAGATTTTACATTTGTGAATTGTCGGACCAGTGACAAGAAAATTTTGTTGGCAAATTTCTTGATAAAGGTCAACTCATGGGAAACATTTCTGACAGCCTTTTTTTTATATTTAAAATTTAAAAATAGTCCTTTATTTCTTCACACAATTATGTATAACAAACTGCAGGTGAAGGATACAAGTGCAACCTACATTTCCGGTCCATCCGAAGTCTGATAAAGTATTTTATACCAACACTTATTTTGATTTATGCAGCCATTAATAATTAGGTATTTCTAGGATTCCTGTACAAGAATTTTAAGATTATGAAAATTCTGTAGCTTACAAGTATAAAATCCAATTTAATAAGAAATTGTAAGCCTGGAAGTAATAGAATAATGGAAAACAATGTATCGATTATTTATCACTCAGTTTTTGTCTCTTGTGAGTTATCGCACATGACATCTTGAGCCTGACGACAACTTTAGCTATTTTGAATGTTCATCACCAATTCTGTGCTGGTCGATTTCAGCTAGATAATTTATAAAGAAATGGCGTGTTTTAAGTGTCAAGTCCCTCTAATCTTAACTTGATCTGCTCTTTATGAGCAGTGAAAAGTGCATATGTGTAGTAAACAGCCTTTATTGCTTGGCAGTTCCTAAAAATTCATAGAAATTTTTACTAAATTTTTTCTACAGTAGAATGCGTTTGAAAACGTTTCATTCAAAAGTATGGCACAAATAAAACGTAATAAGCAAGTAAACGCGACTTAATTGGTGCATGATAACTAAACAACTAAAGGCATATTTATCAGTGAACGAGTTTCGTTGGGATGAGCTACAGTCATGGTTAGAAACACAGGACAAGACAAAATGCTTCTAGTTAAATACTTATTTCTCATCTGCAGACAGCTGAGGTGTTGAAGATCTCATGTAATAGATTTTTTAAACGCGATTGTCACAAGAGGTTTAAAAAAGTCTCATTTTAAAAATATTAACGTTTGCATGCAATTCCGACATTAAAATCAAGATCACGCAGGAATAGCATTTTTCAAGGGTAATGAAAGTTTGCTATTACAGCAATTTACCTTCCTCCTCCAAGTCGAATGCAGAATCAAGATTTTGAATAGAAAAAATGGTAGTTGTTTCTTAGAAGGAACTCAGGCAAAAGTTAATATGATTCAAACAAAAAAGAAATTGAATTAAATACTTCTTGGCATTTTTCGCACTTATCGCTACTGTAATAACACTTTGTGCATTGAGTCCATCAAGATTTTTTTGAAACAGGTTCCCTTTTGTTAGTCAAGCATCTATGAATTTTTATGCCTAGAATCTAGGTAGATATTTCACAGCTACAGCTACTTTGTGGGGTCGCTAAATTCATATACTACATACTTTTAATAAGTCGCATTTTCCACTTTAGCGAAAGAACTCTTTGCCCCTGGCTAAAACTTCAGAGAGTGAAACCGTAGTAAAATAACCGAAGAATGATTAGAGTAGAAGCAAGCTAAATACATTATTATAAATCCATGGGCATAAGACAATAGAAACTGAATATAATAAAAATATTTCGAGTGTAGATCTTCAAATATTCAGCGTTAGAATCTTTCTAGCATGAGATATGTGAGAATGAGTAGTAAGAAACAGAAATTTTTGGAAGATATATGAAACTCAAACTTTTATTTTTATTATGATATGATGATGAATTATAAAGTAAATGTAGCAAATATGAATGAAAGTTTCATCTATCTTTGATTGTGAGCCTAAAAGTTCTATTATCTTATAAGTAGACGCTTCATGAGCATGCTTAATACACTTAATGGACTTTTGTGTCGATCTAAAAGTGAAGAAAAATACCTATGTATAAGTAGGTTGATTGGTCAAAACTAAGATGCGGTATCTTTTAGAAGGATAAACTCACTCTGAGGGCAACTAATAATTGGTAAAATTATCAAATAGGACGGCCAGAAACCATCCCACAAAATATAACCGAATATTTGAATCAGTTTAATTAAGTCGAAACTGATCGTAATTATCTCATTGTGAAATTGCATAGGTTCAGGTTCGGTTTTCCTATAACGATTTTAAAGGTAAAGAGATAACATTTGTTGTCTGTGAAAGAGTTTAAATTAGTTTATCCTTTTGAAACATTAAAGTATCTGCAAAGCATGATTTTACAGTGAGACCATGAAACGTTTTTCATGAATCTTAATGTAGGTCAGAAAAGTTGTTTACCTGTATGTATTAACACTATCATAGTTTACTTTCTGTGGTTGATTTATTTCACTTGGTTGGAACTTACAAAACTGTGGTAGGAAGTGCGAAATGCTTTTATTCGCGCACTTTCAGTTTCATTCTTTTTCATTATTTCTCAGGCCACTAATAAGTTGTCATATTTTTATTCTGATTTGAGACAAGTGTTTTTGGTTAGTTTTTATGCTGTAGGCAAGTAAAAGGAATGTTATGGGTAGTTTATTTTTTGCATTACGCTCTAGTGTTGGTAAATCGCTCATTTACGGAAGTTTTTGGTACGCGTCAGCAAACGGCAGTGACATTTGATAACATGAAGTTATTGTACAAAACAAATAACACAGGTTATCCGACGCCTTGTTGTCTACACTCACACTGTAGGTCAAAGACACGCAAAGCACGTGTATTTTCTTGCCCGAACCCTTTTCTGTCATTCTTTTTCACATCATGTCATGCGCAGCAATAAATCTTGATGAACGATGCGACGCAATCGGCATAATATTGCCTGCATGTTTTTGAACTAATATGCTTATTGTACTTTACTTTTTACTTCCTCCAAGTAGCGATGTTACAGGATTCTGTGCCCAAGGCAAAGCGACCTTTCATTATTATTGCTTCTATTTCTTGTTTGATTGAACGCAATATTCTTGATGTTGCCCATCATCTTGTTGTCAAATGCAAACAGTGAGTAGACAACCAGCTACAGATCAATTGCCTATAATTTTAAAGATTGATTTGAAAAAAGGAATTGTGAAAATAAATTTTGATTTAGGAGAAGCAAACAAAGGGCTACTAGCTACTAGAGAACTAGTAGTTTAAGTTAACATTAGTCCGTAGTCGCATCTCATTGGATTCGTATTTGTAGCAGCAATTGGAGAAAAAATAAAACAACTTTCACTATCCTTCTATTCTAATTTAAAATGAACCCCCAGAAAGTCAAGAATGAAGAAAGTCATTCCGTGCAATTTTGTTATTATTATAATAAGCATAAAGCATTCCTTAATTAATAATACGCAAGTTATTACAACCACTGCGACAGATTATAAATACTTAGTTGAGATATAAAGCGAATCAACCATCAACAAGAGATGTTGTCACATGACTATAAGATTGTCTTGCAAGATAATTTCTCCTGCACTTTAACTGACCATTTAAATCATGGGATGAATGCACCCTAGGTTTTTTAATTCTTCTCAATGTCAAAGCTTACTCAATCAGGAGCCCGCATAATATCACATATCTAATAAGCTCATTTAGAAGTAATCTCTCTCATAATGCTAATCTTTTTCCTGGTGACAGTGCGTACTGTCAACTGTGTGCGTTCGGTACTGCATCATTGAATGAAAAATCAAGATTTGTTTCTCCTGTTCTGTTTTAATGGTATTATTACCAAATTACCATAAGGAACTCATTTCTGATTCAATACTTAAAAATTAAAAAATTGCTACCTGATAGTTACAGAGACAAACGCAGCGCAACATTATCTTGGGTGTCATTACTGTTTGCATGCGTTATAATATAGAGAAGTGCATTTGCCTATTTACGGCTAATCCGACAGATTATGCAGATACAGCATATCCACATGTTACATTCAAATTAGCTTCGTTTGAATTTTTAATAGTCCAATGACTTCTGTCGAGAACAGAATTTGCGAGAAAAGTACAATCATAATTTTATGTGGAAAATCCTCTTGGGGATGGATGACATTCACGGTGGTAGGTGCATATGCAAGTCAAATTGAAGAAACCGCTTTAATTATGGGTCTTACCATAACCAAAATCTTTTCTTTAAACATTTCTTTTCTCGCTTGCCTTCCACAAGCCACTTTTTATTAAATTACGACAAGCACTGTGTGGTTATGATTTTGATTAGTTATGTATTTCACATTAAGTATGACCATGTCAACTTTGCCAACAACAAATGTATGTACTGTGTGGTTTTTGACATTGTCAATTTCTTTTAATTGGTACGTGTGGCACACACTATGCTTTTGCATTTAACAGAAAATTACAGCAAATGTTACGTATTATTTCTTGATAGGTACGCGGACACAAATTGGCAAATAATAAATGGAATTTTGGTAGCGTAGTGCATAGCAGACGGTCACTAAGAGGGAAAGAGCTGGGGACGAGAGACAAAAAATTCTTAATGGTATAGTAGCAACCATAAAAATATCTACAGCGACTTATATCACGTAATGAATGATAAACATAATCGTATCAGAATCAGAATAAATATTTCGCCAACTATGTCATTTAAGAGCAAGCATTATGAATGAGTACTTTGCAAACAGGAAATCGAGAAAGAAGAAAGAAAGAAATCAAGTGAGTTTCTTATTTCATAATTTACGAATTGAAAACTTGAACTGTGAGGGTAAGAAGGCAAAAAAGAAGAAAGTGAGATCACAAACAAAGCCAGACGCCTTCTAGACATTCACGATTTTTTGACTTTTATATTGAAATAATCAGCAAAAAAATTATTTCAATTATCCATTGCAATCTCGCAATAAATTTAAAGATTACCATGTATGATAATGTGACAAGACTTCTTTGTTGCAGGTGCGAGTTTCATAGAAGATTGAGAGTTTGACCGTCATTTTACATCACAACCGTTCGTAAACTGTTATTCCTAACAAATACTCAGCATATTCAAAAAGTTCTCCCAGAAGACAAATTTATTGATAGTTGAGTTTTAAAAGTATTTCGTTTCTTTTTGTCTGACTTTGGTTTCATTGGTCATTGCCTATCGAGACCTTTTGGTTCATACAATTATTATTTAAAGGCTAACAGAAAAACACATCATAATATAATAGAGCAAATTAAAAACCGTTGCATGCAACTTTTATCGACGTCATTATACCGACGTGTCCGCTTTTGTAACAAAATGAAAGGAAAAGTTGATAAGTAACAAAAACGAAACAATGCGCCATTGCCATTCAATAGCTAAGCTGAGTGTGGATTCACTGCTGTGTAGCTTGTAGTAATGATGACTTTTATTGAATTTATTGACGAGAGAAATTATTGGTAAATGTGTAAACATATGAACTTCATAATGTGACAAAAAATTGCTTCGATTGAACCGGTTTAGCATATGCTATGGTTGGATTTGAATTTTATACATACTTCTATAGTTATTATTCTGACCATAATCGTGATGATATTAGCAGAAATTAAGGGAAGCATTTTGAATCTTCTGCTTTTGCCTTTTTAGGTGCACGGGTTTCATCAATTTACTAGAAGAAATACTCTTTTTACTCAAGATATTGATTCTAAAAAACGTGCAATGAATGCGGTAATAACGTGGCAAGCCAATGGTATCTAGATAATTTCAGTAGATAAACCTAAGCTTATAAACGTTATGAGCTTTACAAGCTCAACATGTGCCATGATTCATATTGTATTTGTATAAATTTAAAAAATGAACCGAATCAGAGCATCATGAAGAGTACGGACTACAAACGATTTTAAAATTACACATGTGTAAACCAAAGCCTCCCAGTGCCTCAACTTTGAGCTTCACCGAACTTTCTAATTATATAAAAGACCACCAATCTTTCCCAAAGCAGTTTTATTTAGCACCTTAGAAAAAGACCTTCCCATTTCATTGTCTGATTAGTGTTATCAAACCAGTGTGAGTGAAGAAACAATTAATTTTGATATTAAAGCAAATATCTAAACTGAACTGGTAAAATCCAATTGGGTTTGATATAAAGTATGTAAAATAATTATATTGTTGTAATTAATTTATCGTAGATAACCGCATTGTGATGCTCTGGTTGAGATTGGTATTAATACATATAACTTTGCACTGCTTCAGATAAGAAGAACCGGGTAAAACTAATAGTATATCATCGATATCTGTAAACATCCCGTTTTAAACTTATTTGAATCCGTTAACACTTTTCAGATAAAGAAATTTAATTACCAGTTTATGTAGTGAAACATACAATATATCATACAAATTTTTGCGATTTGGGAACCACCCTGACATTAGTAGGGTTAGCAGGGGTGCCCTAGTGGTCTAATACACTGTCCCCAGATGACGAAAAGTGTTCCACTAGGGTCGAAACACTCTTGCTTTAAAAATCCCTGCCTACTATCGCGGTTTCGGGGTGGCGTGTTCTTTGGTTTTGCCAAAGAGGTTACCAATCAATTTCTGTCCCAAAATTACCCAGTTCGGCGAAAATATTTTTTCACGATATTTTGTTTCTTAAAAATGATTTCAAACTCAGATTCTCTTTTTTTTATGCGACAAGTACATGTACATCTTGGCATTTATTATTTTCCCTCTATTCAGAAATCAGTAAAGTTCAAAGTTGTGAATTTAATAAGAATCAGTAAACACCCAGTGCAATTACTACATATTGCTTGTTTGTAGTTTTGTGATTTTTCCATAATTACTTAGGTATTTATTGAATAAAACAATGTTCGCCGTTTTATCAATTCTTCTACCAACTGATTTATGTATGTCCACTTAAACTTTCACCTGCTCTACCATTATTCATTATCAAGCCAGTTTAATATGTTAAATGTTATGAATT
>VYYJ01002453.1:0-21519 GCA_021029165.1 Cyphoderus albinus | reverse complement strand
AATTCTATTTGAACTCGACTTTCACCAAAATATAATATTCTAATTGCAAAGGGGGGAGGGAGTCCTTGGTCATATGTCATATACACACTAATTGCAATAAATGAAATTTTCAAATTTTCATTTTATTCAACCCTAACCTGAACTCAATTTCTGTTAATACTTTAAATGTCAAACGGTAAAACAACAAAATCGTTGCAGTTGTAGAAATTTAAATCAACAACTCCTAAAGATGGTCTGTAAATTTTGGCTATAAATATCGGAAATTACGCGATGAAAGTGCACTTCTTGGTATTCGGGAAATGAGAAAAGGAAGGAAAAGACAGAATTAATAAAGTATCATAATCAATCACTTGGCTCATGTGGACCCATGCTGTTTAACTGTTCTTTAAATAATATTCTCCCAGCATGAGAACTCACTGCACTCACAAAAGTGATCATAAATCTAAGTGAGTGACGACCCAGCCAAATACGAAGCACAGTGGTACCAGCGCTGTTCGCATTATTAATTTTTATTACGTACAATTTTCAAAACAGAAACAAGCGGACATCCTTCATGTTGTTACATGAATCATTATGTTTCCATCATTTGATTTTAGTACTTTCCGAGCAATATTGTTTACCACCAGAATCTAACGTATCAGGCCTTTAAATTCTACACAGTTCCTGATACTTTCCTATTTCGTAATTTTTCCATTCAATTAAATTCAGATGAGCTTTCTCCTTAGTTTTATTACCTTTTCTCATATTTTATCCCCATTCCCCAAGCTTCTGACTATAGACTATATATTCTAACCTAAAAGTCAATGAGTTGCGTAGTATCATTATCAGGAGAAGGGAGTGATTCCGTAGCCATCTGCGATCAGGGATTTATTAAGGAAGGCTTAAGCTTTCACGTAGAATGAATGTAGAGAGTAGAGAGGAAAATCAATTTATTTATTAAAAAAGACTTGATTACTCATTGTGCTTCGCACCATGCCATTCTGCGAACACAGGTTGCTCAATAACAATATTTTCTCGGTAATTATCAGAATCATGCGTAAATGTGGAACATGTGTACCCATGCCTCTTGATTTCAGTTTTCCTCCTCGTCCGATCATCTCAACTCCCACTCACCATTAGAGCAGAATCCACAAGCCTTCTGTAGCAACGTAATATTGTAAACTAGTCTCTATTTTTCTCATACACTCGCGTCGAAAAACAATCATTTTTTACTTAGTTTGTCATTTGAGTTATATTAATAGTGTAATTTAATCCAGTGTTGAGTACAGGAACATTGTAGAATCTCTGCGAAATTGCCCTCTGGTTGCGATCAGTGAATTGCGAGTAAACAAGGTTGGCGTTGTTTTTCATTTTAACATAATAAAGCAACGCATAGGAACCGGAACTCAGGATCGTATCGTCGTACATCTTGCCTAATCCAGTGAAAGGCGAAATAATAAAGTTTTGAAAAATAATACGAGACAAGATATTAAAATTCCTCAGAAAATTCTTCACATAATCAAACGTATATATTTTTACGTGTATGAGTTTAGCCTACATACATAAATATATTGTAAAACTTGTTTTTCTCAAACTCACTATTTTATTTTCATTCAAGTTTAGTCAAAATCAACTGAGCAAACTAAAACATTTGCGTGCCTAAATATGTTATGTACTTTACAAGCCAAGCTTGTATTCCAAATCAGACCTTGGAATTAGAATTTTTTAAATAGTTCTTGGTGATGAAAAGCTGATGCATGATTCCAAGTGCGAAGGAATTATTTCTGCATCCACATACTTAATAGGAGCCGATTCTTTCTCGACGAACCATGAAATCTTTTCGAGAAAAGATAAGAAAAGAAAGAAGGGATTTTGCCAGTGGAGGAAACAAAAGAAATATCTAGTAATTGTATTCGAAAATTGGAGTGGAGCTTGAATTTGAAATGCAAACCTGAAAGTCTTCTCGGACGACTAACCTGGCTTCGCCAGTCATAACGCGTGTCATATTACAATGGTATTGAATTACTTCACAGTAATACAACGGTGTGTAGTCATTGTGAATTGGAAGGAATAAAAATAGCATTTATCACTATGCTAAGATTTCACCATATTATCTTTTTTCCAGAAAACTGCGCGCGTCACACACACTATGAGTGATTCTTGTGTTGCGTGCCCCTTTGCAAAAATACTGAAAACGGTGAAACTAAAAACAGCTTTATTATTCTTCCTTACTTGCTGGTTCATTGGAAGTAGCATTGTTTATTTCTGAAAAGGAAATTCTCCTGAGTCATGAATAGATAATTTAGTCAATAATCATAGAACTGCATAATCAATAATTTATTTATGCTTCGCATGTTGTAAATATATTAGAAGAGTAGGACGAGTGGTAGATTCTTTTGATCATTATTTTGCAGGTAGTGCATTGTCACGATCACGATAGTATCTATTTTAACGATGAAAATTATCATTTAACTAACTGTTATCGAATGGAAATTGATTGCAGTGGAGTGAAGGGAGATTGTAGGATGCAAGATAATGGAATTAGTTAATAAAGTAGACCCGGGAGATGGATAGAGATAATCTGATAAATAATATGTCCTTCTTCAAACTCAAGCCATATGTTGTCTAGCGTAGTGCGACTCACGATCAGTGGAGCGACGTGTGGGATCCTTATTTTCGTATCAAAGTTCTATTTTGTTAAATCTCCCTAAGGTTGAATGAATGCTTTTTACCAAATTGAACTTTTAGTTTTACTACTGAAGCGCGATACAAACGTAATATAATATTTATGAAATTAAGTAATGCTATTTTTACACACCAGAACATAATACAACAAAAATAACACTTATCAAGAGATGGCTTTCATACCATTTTTCTAAGACTAAGCGAAAGCAAACTATTTTTTGTAGATTCAAGAATTTCCGTACTGCCGGTTAGTTCTTATGATATCATTTTTGACTTTTAGATTACATGCGTTTGTCTGAAACCTCACAGTCCTTAAGTTACTTTTTTCGTACACGTGGACCCCAACATTGAAAAAAGAAAATAAGTGACGGGCATCCCCAATTTATTTCCATTGATGCTCTCTCTGACAAACCACACATACTACTTGAATACTCGAAAGACAATCCAAAATGACTAATGCATACATATTTACTTGGGCTGAGAGGAGAGAGAGAAAGAGAGTCATAATGTACATCTGGTGTAAATTTGTTTGCCTTAATAGAATTCAGTTTACTTCAAGAAATGTACTCCAAACTCGAGCTGGGAAAGTTGTTTGGTAAAATTACTTGATATCGTTTGAAAAAAAAAATCATACATTGATGGAAAACGGTATTAAACGGTATCATTTTTGTTTCCTGTTTGAGTTACGGAACTTGTGAATGGATGGATATTTCCTTCCTCCCTGCAAAATACGGGCTGAATCACCCAAACTAATATTAATGAAGAGAGGGAGTCGAGCCACTGAAACTTAAATGTTCCGTTCTTCCTTTACCGACCTTTTACATTTATGACGCATGATAGTGGAGTTTGATGGAAAACATCCTTTTTAAAACCATTACATTCATTATTGTAAGCATTCAATTTCGATTCCAGTTAGAAATGGTACTGTAGTGGAATTACATCTTGAATCAATTGCTTAACGATTTAATTCCGAAGTTACTTATTGATTAAATGATTCTATAATGAATGACGGCGACGCGCACTATCTACAAAAACATAGTACCTAGATGAAAAGAGAAGATCAAACAATTTCATTTAGAGAGAATCTCACCCTTCAAAATCAAAGGAAACCCTTCGGTCCTTTTCCTCTTCTGTTTACAAATACATGGTCAAAGCTTGGTTTCTTTCAAAACAAGATTGCTGATAAAAAAACTTTGTGTGGCGTATGGTTAATTGTACCTTGTGTAAACTATACTACTCGTCTCCCTCTTTTCTTTTTGTTGAATGGATCGTCAATGAACTGTTTATTTTAAATGTGTTATCACACGTATTCCATCACACTTCTTCGTGCGTGCGAGTTCCCTGTGAATGATGTCTTTGCCAACTCAATTCCATGCTACTTTAGGATGAGACATTGCACCCTTGTCCATATGCATCCAGCAAAATGATCTGAACATAACGCATAGCCCTACAGCCATTAATGATTTAGAGACAGGACTTGGTTCTTGGTTGGACATTGTGTCCATTTGTGAGCGTGTACGCTTCTGGCTTCTACACACATCACACATGTGTTTCACTCTCCTCTTCCCGGCGACCTTCCGCACTCTGCTCAAACCAAATGCTAACGAAAAATGTGTGAAGTTGAAATTTGGGTGGGTTGGTTTTTGGCTAATATTCGGTGTACTTGTTGGTAATAATAAGAACAAGATATGAATCAGAAGCAGACTGGCAGACTCTACTAAAGCAAAAAGCCTGGCAGGGGTTTCTAAATGGATCGGTTCAGAGGGTTTTCCTTCTTCCTTTCAGTGGCAAATGGCACGTTACATTTTCAACCGCTGCGATGTAAACTGCAGCCAGAAATCATTCAACTGTTCCCATATTTCTGATTTGACGTAACAGAGAGACTTGCTTTTTGTTTTACCATTTGTATTGCAGCACATGGACTGTCTCTATCTCCATCATCAAATCTCAAATTTTCCACTTTTCTTTATTAGAAAATAAATGGTTCAATGAGCTCTTCTTTCTCTTCCCTCCAACAACGGTAGATTGTATAGCAAAACAAATGCCAGCCACTATATTTTCAAATATAAAGAGTCGGTCTAAAAATTGAAAGGCTTTCATTATGCATTAGTCTTCATAAAATATACATGGTATAATTTCCCGTTCTATCCTAACTTCCAGGAAATTTTCCGTGGCGGTGGCGGCGGTTGTAGGATTTATGATATATGGATCCTTTCCCCCAATCTCGAGCAAAACACCATTTTAATGCATTTGTACTTTTGTACTATGGTGCATTTATATTAACAGCACACAAAATAATCTTTTTTTTCTCTCTGCGTAAAAAAAGAGACGAAAAAAGGCACCAGACTTCTATTAACTACCCTCATGGTTCCCCCTGCTTTCATATGTACTCGACAAGAGGGTTGTCCTTGCAGTAGTGTACTCGTGATCATCAATCGAATCTTTTCTTTAACAACAACACTTTTTGTCTCATTTCGGAATTTTTTCCCTTATACATCCTCTCAGAGCTCGACTTTGCTTTATGAACACATCAAAATTGCTGAGTCTCTCTTCCTGAATCTACGCTGTGAGGGCACGGCACGGCGCTCCGACTTCCGACAAACGCTCTGGTTGCGTAATGAAAAGAGGAAGGAGATGATGAAACTGATCTTGGTGATCAACGCGATCACGTTCATAAAAAGAGGCATACCATTTCATTCCCCAATTTACTCAATTCAATCGAAACCTTCACCTTCGTAACTACGCAAAGAATTACAACTGCCATTTTCATTTGCACGTTGCCTACCGGAACGAAGAAAGACGACAGGACAAAGAATGGAAGTTAAATGAAATGAATGAAAGCTCTATAGTAGCTTTGTTGTTCTCGATGAGGTAATGGGGAAACACAACTATGCTTTATGCTGGTACTAAGCCATTTCTTCATCCGTTCTTTTATTATTCTTTCCCATAAAATGGAATTAGAGTAGTTGAAAGGAGTTCTCTTAAGAAAG
Source organism: Cyphoderus albinus (assembly GCA_021029165.1). Lineage (NCBI taxonomy): Eukaryota > Metazoa > Arthropoda > Collembola > Entomobryomorpha > Paronellidae > Cyphoderus > Cyphoderus albinus. The sequence continues at coordinate 15,865 of VYYJ01002453.1, read as the reverse complement.
CACTTTTTCTTTACTTTTTTTTTAGAAAAACATGTGATCTTGTTAAATGGTGTCGACGGTATGACAAGAGGTAGAAAGCTAGCTACCAGCTACACAGACAATATTATTGCCATAATTTTCTTTGTGCATGCTTCTCGCTAATATGCTGATGGATTTATATTTTCCTCAAGTCAGGTCTCAACAAAAGAAAGAATTGAAAAGAAATGTATGATCACGCTTTACTTTTTACTGCTCCCATTAGTAAAACTGTAGCCATAAAAAACTTGGAATGGACAAGGAAGGAAAACGGTTGCACACATGGAGCAAGGGGCTGTTTTTAAAACCATTTTTACGATAATTTTCAACCACTTCTTTCCACTAAATTGTCGGGAAAAACAAACTCACTTTTCTCTACTTTCGAAGAGAAGCTTGAGTACACAAAAGCATGCTTGTTCTTTCTACGTTTTTATCATTATTACGCTTGCTTTGCAGTCAAAACAGGCAGACAACAAAAAAGACATAAAATATTCTTCCAAACCCTCCTCAACAACGGAAAAGGTTTTATCTATCTACCTAGCTTTTTTTAAAAAAAAAATACATACATACATTATTAGAATTCACCGTCGCCCTGTGTTAGAAAAAGCCTGATATTTTTTTTTTTGTTAATTCATCTTCCATGAAAAAATGTTCCGTTCGTTTGAGCCAACACTAACACAGGTCTCGTTATACCGTGTAATTTTTTATATGGATGGGATTGCATAAAGGATTTTTGATTGCGTAAGTTGTGCCGGGTGCGTATTTTTCCTCCATTTACTACTGATATGGACTTCGACGAATACTCCTTGATCGTAAATATACAAACAGCAAAGCGGGGGAAAGAATGGAATGAAAATGAAAAGAGGGTCGTAAATCGTGACAGACAACAAGAGCGTTTCGAGTATAACGAAGTGTGTGCTGCCAGCACGGAGTTGGAACTCGACGAGAAAGAAGAGGACTTCTCATCATTCTGTAAAATAAAGAATCCAACTGTTTCTGCAGCCAAGCCCAAGAAATGCAAGTGAGAGCGGCTAGGTTTTGTACGCGTGATATGCATGTAGACATTGGCTTTGGTTTATTTGGCAAATCTTACAGTTTATACCAAACTCCGTCTCAACCACAGCTACCACATTTTCGCTGCGTGAAGTTTGGCTTCAGTTCCCGGTATCCGTTGATCGCACGGTGAGGAGTTATAGTGACATGACAGTTGGAGATGGTGGTTGAGTGGTGACTGCAGACAACTTTTTTATCATTGTTGTAAGTATCTGCAGCCAAGTCAAACATTGTCGTTTGTTCGTAGAAGAACGTAATAATGATGGAGATGATGATGCATCTTGAGAAAAAATAGTGAAACTTACTCTGATATCCTGTTATTCCCTGCTCCCTCTTTTCACTTGTATCTTTGATCACATAACCAGCTTTCGTTGGATTTTACTGATAGAAATGGGAAAAGCAGTCTGCTTTTACGCTCCTCAATTCCTACTGAAGGCTTTTTCTCTACAATCTTTTCCATTCTTCATGTTCTGGTGAATGGCACACGCTTTTCCTGTTCCGTTCTTATCATCATCAACTCAAACAAATGCGTTCGCCCCTGTCCTCATCACATTGGACTCATATTGTTACATTGTAAGTAATGGAAAGCTGCCTTCTGTGTTTGTATATATATGTTAACAAATGGATGTCCGCTTTTACTTTCCAAGAATTCAAACAGAACATACATACATAAGTTGAACTGGAACACAACGTACAAGCATCCACTATATTTTATTCACGTTCCTTAATTTCCCTGCACTCACTCCCTAAAAGAACAATTTAATGCAGTTTTGTTTTCATTCTTGCTCAAGTCTTTGAAGTGCGTGTTCCAGTAGAATTCTTTTCTCAGTAGTAGCTAATGCGCTGAATAAACGAAAAGGGATGTTCGTTTATGGTGCAATGGATTAGCCCGTCAGAGAATGTAAGTAAAGTGTCAGTGTCATTTCTGTAGTGACAGCGGCTGCTCCTGTGCTGTGCTGATTTCAGAATAATACACGCTCTGCTTTTACGTGGTTTTGTTTGATTCATGTGCATCGTTGTTCGTTTGTCCCTTGGCGTTTTTATTATTTTCCCGTGCTTTTAGTGTGTTGTTTCAGGGTAGAGTTTTTTAAACCTGTTCCAGTCGAGTTGTCCTTCATCACTCCTGTCTTCTTGACACGTCTTCGTTCTCTCGTTGATGGAGTGTGGAGGAGCCGGAGGTGAAGGTAAAGGGAAACGTGTGGAAACCGAGTGGTTAGAGTAAGAAAAACTATCCAATGAAACCTAGTCTAGTCAAATGTTAAAAATATGTGCTTGTGCCACCTTACACCAGCAGCGGCTTTTCTTTCACTTTATTATTTTACTGTGTAATCGATCTTCATTCATTCATACATTTTTGTATTCGTTGAACTGCTTGCGATTGTAATAGAAGATAATAAAATGATAGGGAGAAACTCCGGTAGGGATGAACATGAGCATTAAAAAGTAAATACACATAAATTGATAAATGAGCAGGGATATGAACAAAGCGAAGAAAATGGGAAAGTAACATGAAAACTGAGTAAGATGAGAAGTGCGGGCAAATATACTGTACCCATGAAATTATTGTTTTCTCTATTATATACAATTATTGTAAATGTTTGCTAGATTTTAACCAGGATCAGGTTTTCATTCTTCCCAAATTGTAAATAAATCGGGCAACTCAATGATTGTAATATAGGGAGCTGTCATTGGTTCACCTCACCTTTCACCTTCCTGTTTATTAAGGCTACATCAAAGTCTATTTTTTAAATTACTTGATTTCTAGATAGGAATAAGGAATAATATTCCAAATTAAAAATGACTTGGTTTCACGTTTGACATTAGGAAACTGATTCCTTTTCATTTGATGTAACATGATGACAGCATATCAGCCGCTGATCATAGCAGTTATTTAATTATACTCAGAACAGAGAATGAGAGAATGCATTTATTGGTCATAGAGTTTTACTATTAAATAACTATTTATATTAAAAGACTCAAATGAGCTGAAATGACAAAAGGCGGACATAAAAAGGTACAGACAGAATTTTATGTGGATTAAAACATTAAAACATTAATCAGAGATAAAAGCAGATTGTCAGAGTTAGACGTTTCCTCATTCTATAGAATTTTACCTCAAAGCATCAATGCAATTTTTGTTTTAACGTTTGAATCATGAATCTGAAAGATAAAAATAACAATAGAGTAGAGTGCTTTGTAAGAATTAAAAAATATGATGAATTGATGTAACCGTTTCATTCAAACGTATTTTTCTTTTATACTCATGAAAACGGGCATTTGCTCATTATTGTCGGACAATGATTGTCCTGTACAATAAAGTTGTGCTGTGTGTGTATTGTTAATGTACGTGGAGGCGTGGGCATTGTGATAATTGATGACATTTTTAGCTTCTTGCAAACAAATTGTTTCTTAGTATGAACATTAAACACACTATATGTACAAGCAAGTTAGGAAACATCACACTAAAAGCATTAAGATGAATCTGACATGTAATAAACACAATGAATGCGTCCACACTTCAAATGCAATCTTTCAGCTAATCTAGCGTAGGCAGAAGACGCATCTACTGACGTGGACATGAAAATTAATTAAAATTGCTTTTGGTTCAACGCGGTGCTTCCTGCTTTCAACAAAATGTATTATGGTGTAATTTTAATAGATTAGCTGATTAGCAGGAACATCCTCAATAAGACAAGCAGTAATATTAATATCATGATAAATTCAATATTTAATTTTCCTGAGTATAACCAGGTTTCATAAGCCATAAGCCAACTGTCGACGCCGACCCAGCATTGCTTTTCCTGTCAAAATCTGATTAGTGGAAACTATGCTTATATAACCTTATTCCGAAATTACGAAACTTATTTTTTACAAACGTCAATAGACAGAGTTCAAAGGGGTCAATATTATTATTAATAATTCATTAACCTTCTATGTACCATTACTAATTTTTCAATCTGAGATTTAATTTGTAAGTTTTTACATATTTACTCGGCTATCTCAGCCAGTGTTTTTGATTTGGTAGTTTTATTTTTACACATGCCCACGATGGGATTGGAGAATTTTGAAGCTGTTTACGTCTAGATTGAATTCAGAATTTAAAATCCTTTTTCAAAACGGGCGATTCTAGTCTTACCAAGAAATCAAATTAAACTTAGTAAAGCAGGGATTAAGAATGCCGTTAATCATTTTTGTCAATTCATATTTCTAAACTGGAAAACTACGCCTAGTTTTATTATGAAGGTATAATAGAATGCCTTCTATTATCAAAGAATATTAAACTTAAAGCCGATTGAATAAATTAAGGGAATGTATGAATAGTTGAAGGGCACAGTTGTACTGTTCCCACAATGGTGCCTATCGGAGACCACATTAGAGAAAAGTGAACTATTATGGGAAGTAAAACGTAAATAGAAACAAAGCCTAAACTTGGAGGTAACATTAAAGGAGAGCCGTAAGCAGCAGTCCGAAGTTTAAAATGCATGAAATAGTTTGATAAAAATTTCCAAAACACTTTTTGATCTGGGCAATTTTATAACAGTTCCAAGGTAAATGGGTCATTTTTTTAATCCTCGCATGGAAGTAAATAATGAATCCTAGACAGTTGTTGTACTCTATATAACTAACTAAATAATAACTGCATACGCTGTTTTGTACGCAGACTCAGAATATTAAGCGCAGAAATTATGCATTAGAGAAAGTGGAAAAGAAGCTTCAGTATGAACAAACCAAAGTCGCTGGTTCCTGGTATCAGCAGATGAGTTTTTATCTTTATTTCTTTGACCAAAGACAAGGAGTCACTCCACAAACTATCCCAAGCCCCAAACTAGGGAAAACTTGTCCTCAATTCATCGTTGACATTAACCTGCTGTTCTACTTACTTTGATCGCGACTGAAATGCACACAATAAAACACATAAGCGGGAGAATTGACATTGTGTCTCGATTGGTGACAAGAGGGAAGTGGACAGGACGTACAAATTAATAACCATTTGAGGTTTATAATGACCGGCATACAAATAATTACTGCTTTTATCTGTCTGTGAATCACAAGTAAGTTTCATTCTCGACCCTTTCAGATTAAAATGCAGAACATCAGAAGGTTTTAATTATAGCGGTTAGAATAATGAGAACCATTTGTGCGATTACCAGATTGAAGATAATCGCAGACTCAATAATAATAATAAATTGCACTAGCACAACTGTAAATTACTTTTGTGCAGTACAATCGTTTGCATACAGAGAATAGGCCTGAAAGGCCCGGTTATTTTCTTCCAGTTTGAACAGTTTATGGTTGTGAGCACCACAAAATAAATGTCAGTAGACCAAGATAATGCACAATGTGACATTTCAAGGGAACACTAGAATAAGGTCAGATGCACGCATTCATGAACATGTGCATCGCGTACAAAATAATGTAGGAAACGCATGTCAACAAAACTCATCTATTTTATTTTTCTTAATTGGAACAGTGCAGTGGAGTCATAAAAAGGAAACAACTTCAGCATGCATTATTTTATTACACAATGGTAAGTACCAGCTCCAAAATAGATAGGGAGATCTTACTAGTAAACGTGACGCAGCAACGTGTATGGAGGAAGAGAGAGATTGAAAAGTGAATGAAAATTATACTTAAGGCGGGCAGTGATATTACACAATATTCTCTGACGTGCATTCTTAAGACGGGTAGTAGTAGAATGTCTCACGCGTTGCACTTAATAGCATTCGTTTCGTATATGGAACTTCCCCAAAAAGGGATAACTCTGTTTATAATAAAGACCCGGGAATAGGAGCTCTATCGATTATTGATCCAGATTACTCTTCTTCGGCTCCAGTAGCGGGTAGCCGGTTTGTAACATGTTTAGGTATATAAAGTATAGCAGGGAAATGTATTCACAAACTTAATAATAGGGCATGTACATGATCAATGGTACAAAAGAGTGGGCAGCAACACTGACAAATAAGCAGGAGTATCGGAGGAGCAGGAAAGATTGTTGGAGGGAGTTGAGTGAGCACACGAGCAAGGAGAGAGCAGGAGGCAGTACATACTCGCTACCGAGAGAAAGAGAAATGTACATGTAAACTTCCACATCTTTATAACTCCTAACTCCTACTGTAGCATGAATGAAAGAGAGATCTATAGAGTTTCATTTTTTGTGATAGTGTGCTCGTCTAGAAAGTAGCTGAAGGGAAAGCAAGTGGAAAGATGCATAAAGAGAATATTTTCCCTTCTACCCGTTTTGTCTGTGTGTACCCGATCTCTATATTCTCGGTGTCTTTCTCTGCATGTACCTACTTGCTTTCATCTGTTGTTGTTGTCGTTTTCGTCGTCGTGTGTGTGCGTGATTGAGTGTGAGTGGGATGACTACAATACAAATAATATCAAAGAACAAATAGAGTAAAAATATTTTTGCTGCTGCTGCTTTTTCTTCGGCTTTTTCTTCAGAGGTAGATATTTATGATTAAAGTGGTATAAACATAATAAATAATCCGACGGGTCCGGGACACAATGAGATAGCTTATTTTATTGTCTAACTCAATTTATTTCCAGCCTGCATGAAACATTTTACGTGGAATAGATACGACAATTATATTATCTTTTCATGTTAGGATTTATTTTCTTTTGTAGACACTGAAGAACAATTTCCTTTGTGAGAGAAAAAATTTGTGACACTATCACTTTAACGTGACTGAAAACGATCATTCTTCACGGGCTTTTAAGGTACAAGGCTCGGTTACTTCGTAAATCGTCTGTGCGTGTGAGGCAGAGTATTAAATGTTACAAGTTTCCAAAGAGTTTGATAGGATTGTGGTTCGAGCGAAAACTGACGAATCGAAACAGAACTTTGTATGGACTAATTTCTTAAATGTATTTTCTTTGTCAGGTTAATTGGATATGAAATAACGTGAACATGAAGTGGTGTGTTTGTGCTGGTGACCGTGATTTAACAAAAAGAGTACAATAAGAAATTCTTCAAGGATTGTTTGCAATTGCAGTGACGGTGTTAGACAACAAAGTGACTTTCACTGTATCGGTTCAACGAGTTGCAAGACAAAGAGACAAAAGCCAAGAGAACTATGCCTAACGTTTTGTACTTTTTCAAACTATTTGTGTGACATCTCCAATCCTTCTTCTGACGAGAAACAAGGAGATTTGAGGTTTGTCCTCAAGAGTAATTTTCCAATCATTCCCCCGAGAAAGGATTCAATAATAAAAGGACCGAGAGCGGTGAAGCTTTTACTTTTATTCTATGATAAAAGAAAAACAAATCTTGTTAGTGGAAAGAGACAGAAATGAGTCCGAGTCAACTTTTCTTAACAGAATTGGTGCATTCCAATGATATTTATTCTCTCGTAGAAATGATACAAAACGTCACTTGTAATTAGTCAGTTCACCGCGATTTGGTTTGTTCAGTGGAAAATAATAATAATAAAGTACTCGATTACTTGTTTTAGTTGAACTATTAAACCAAGCAAATAAAATTGTTTAATAGCAACAAAGTGAAAAAGATTATCGCTTTTGACGTGTGACTTTTATCCTATGAATTCCAATATTAAATTTGTGAAATCAGAAGTGAAAGGGGCGGATTAAGCTGAATTATTAAATTACTCAGTGTCCCAATAAACATAAGTTATTCTGGGAAAGTAATCAGGCCAAACATGATAAGTACGTAATTATTGTAACACTCTTAGATGCTCCTGTGCCTTTTGCACGAGCTTAAATTTTATGTCCCTGAATTCTTTGCGTTGTAGTAAAATACATTGGTCCACTTTTTTTATAGTCTTCACTGCAAATACGTCGACATAAAATTACGTATCGGGGTCAGGCCGACATTATAAAAATTTATTACCTCACTCATAGGTTCATGCACGTGGTGCCTATGAGAAAGAGTCTCTACATTTGAATTACAACGAGTAAACACTGCCCACTGGTTCACAGGAAGACGATCTGCCGAGTTTGCTATACAGTGAGATGTACCGTCCGCAAATTCCTTTGTATACGACATGAGCAGAATGAATATGGACAATATTATGGTGTTTAGTGCCTCTAAACTCTTTATAAATAGAGGAATTGAGTTGAAAGACGTGTTTTGTATAGCGACGTGAGCAAAAGTTAGCATCGGAAACTATTTTCTGGAGAAAGGGAAATCGTTAGCGATTCTATATTTGCACAACCTAACATTATTGGGACACGATTATGTACCTATTTGCCTGTTGTGATGTTATTTGGCACACTGATGTGGATTATTGTTATCTCTCTGATTCCAACTAAGTCTTCCCCTGAATTTGGTAAGTACAAAGCTTTTTTCTCTTGTCCTTCTACTTAGTTAGTTTCTCTGTCGCAAGACATCATTAGGCAGATTATTTCTGTCACGGCTATCAAAAATTTGCATTCAGAGAAATGCGGATGGGGAAGCTGAGTAATAACGTTAAGTAGTTTATTCAAAGTGACGGACAGATAGTTCTTTCCAAACCCTAATTAGGATCACCTACTTTCATGACAAGCAGCAGTAAAGAAAATAACACCATTGCATATTCATCATGATGAAATGAATTCTGGAGGTTCTCGGGTTTATTCTGGAGGTTCACTCGTGGCGCAGAACGTAACCTGTTCTTTCTTCGACTGTTCTTTTTATAGGGAATACAGCTACAAAGAATTCCTGTCATCGCTGCCTCTTAATTAATTAAAGATTTAATGCACGTTAAAATTCTCCATCTGCATTTTCTCTGTGACACAACTTTCACTGCCACCAACGGTGAATAATAAATTCAGCAATTCTTTCTCTGCAGTTGTCCATGAAATTGAAGCATGTTGTCATCATCGGGTCACGCTTACTTGTGGAGGTGACGATGGTAGGAGCGATGGAGAGCAGCAGATGAAAATTGCTGTTGTACAGGCGAGATATGTCATCGATGAAGAGGAGCAAATTGCTGCGGCTCCCAGCACCCAGCCGCTCTATCCCTTCCCTGGCCCAACGCAAAATCCCATCAACCGTGATAATGTAGCATCATCATCGTCTTCTGCTTCAGACAATCATCCCCCCTCGAACAACTTAAAAACAATCTCGTAAGTAATAGTAGTAGTAGGCATAACACAAAACAATAATAGCATCATAAGATGAAGAAATGCAGTTATGATCGTTTCGGTTGAGGAGAAGAATAAAATTCTTATTTTCTCATTCCTAAAGAACTCGGCCTATCATTTAATGATGATACACACTGAGAAAGGGAAGAAAATGTAATAACAATTCACGTAATGCCCAAAAATTAATTGTTTCATAAAGTACCGTTGAAGAAACATCCCGGTCTCCCCTCTTGTTTGAAAAACCGACTGCTTAAAATGAATCCAAGGATAAACCAAATCTTTGCCTCTGAACTAAACTCATAGTCATAAAATCAAAGTTGTGAATAATCTTCCAAAACATTCTAGTTTTATAGTTTGCCAGTTGATCCTTAATGACAAGAGTTAAGGAGTCTTGTAAACAATTAAATAAATTCAAACATTTTACAACTTTGAAAACAAAATTTGATGGAATTAAACTTGTTTAGAGCTTAGTCGTTAATTTTAATTGGACTGTTAATATGACTTTTAGTATTCACTATATAGTAAAGCACAAAGCAGTTTTAAACTTGGAACGTCTTGGAAGTTTCTTCGATTTATCCTGAACAAGAAATGTAGTTTCATTTGAAAACAACGGAAACATAAATAAAAGTCACGCACTTACATAATAGTTCAAATGTTGAAAACTAAATATAATACGATTTTCTTTACTGCAGAGTAATGTATTTTATGCTACTCTTTGTGAAATAATTATTTTTTCTTTCCCTGTTGTAATTATTAAATCTTTCAAAACAGATTGTGGGATCTTGATGTGAAATTTGTGCATCATTTGACAAACGAGAACTTGCCGCATCCCATTCATGTGAATGCTCCACCATGGCATCCAGCTCATATCTCAACCTACGAGGGAAAACAACCTTTCCTCTTTCAACATCGTAAATTTACGACACCTCCAGTATTTCCTGAAGACGGGCTCAATTTCACGGCTTCACGTGTGATAGAGATGCCACCATACAAACTAAATTTTCTTGACAAGGACTCGATATGGCGAGAACCGTTGTTTCATATTGGACAAAGGGAAAGCACCATTCCAGCGCTGTCAACGCTGACGTCCTTGTCAAGCAGTGAAAGCTTCGTTACACCGAGAACAGGGAAGCGCAGCAACAGAGCACAGAACATAAACACCAATGGGGCGGCTAGTCCTACATTGTCTTCAACATCGTCGAGAGAAAGTCAGAGTGAAAGCACTTCACACTATCTTAGTTTTGAAGGAAGGAATGGAATAGCAGAATGCTGGTCGTATCAGGCATTGAGCAGTACAAGTGCCACCTTCACAGCAAATTTAAACAACAAAATTAAAAAACCCTCCTGGCACTTTAAGGATCTCAGAGCGTACTTTAATCAAAGGTTAGTGGGCGCGTGAAAAACCTTATTTATTAAACTTTTGACCTTTTTCTGTATTTCGATATGTAAACAAAACAATCAGACGTGGCAATATTTTATGAGGAAGTAAGACGAGAATTTTAATGTTTCGTACTCGTGCGTGGGTTGTTTGAAGCCATGCTCACATTTCAATCTTTGACATGCATAATGATTCTCTGCCAAAACATAAAGTTCCTAATTGCAATTTATTTAAACTTTCCACTCACATGGCTTCTATTTTCACATAACAAAATTTGCATCAAATTGTATGCGAACGATTATATAAAAATCACAAACCCTGATTTAAATAACAAATAAATGTGAAACTGCTCCAACATTTAAAATAAACCTCCTTACATGGACGGTATTGAATGTTACGGTTAGTTCACGAGGTTCGAGCTCTGTCAAGTTTTGGTTTTTAGCATTTAGTTTAAAGGCTTCAATTCCATTATAACTTGGGTTCAGCATTTGGTTTGCCACAACGCTCAACGAAGATTTTTATGTTGCACATCTTCATAAATCCTTGAATGTTAGTCGTCACGTCAGTCATTGAGGTTGAATTCCAGTAAATGTTCACAACTAATGCAAAGACAAAGCAAAATAAAATTTTGCAATTTAAATTTCAACATGCTCTATAATTTTTACATATTATGCACCTACGCACAGAAGACTCCTAAAAACATTTCTGCTCATAAGAATTATTGTTAATTTTACATGAGATGTTCACTAACATTTGTGACTTTCCCAATGTAGTGTTTGTCCATTATTGTTAACTTTACATCCAATTAATGCACTATAGAACTTTTACTTTTAATAACATACCATACTTCAAGCGAAAACTCCTCCTTCAGTACATCATTTGCCGAGGCTAAATTTTTTTGGAAGTTTTATATTTACATCCATCCTTCTTACTCAGACATCCTTAAGTGCAAGAAGCATATTAAGTCGTGTAGGACAACCTATAGCAATAAAATAACTAATAGTACTTTTGTACACACTACTTGGTAGAATCATCAGCTTTAGTCAAGTAATTTTGCAAGTCATTATGTCACAACACAAGCATTCAAGCATCAAGCAATGAACTTTCTCCATTTTATTTAGCTATTTTGAGTGAATATTTCTCGATGGAGTTAACGATATAGGTTATTGTTTATTGCTTGGCTGTTTCTAGATCGACTTCAATAGGAGCATTCCGAAATTTTTTTTACGCAACTAAAATAATTCTGATGACAAAATGCGCTTTGTGCTTTATTTTTTCACTCTTAATTTAGAAAACTTGAATGTGAATTATTTATTCTATTCACCAGTTGTAGTAAATAACAAGTGGAGAAGATTTGATGAGACAGAAAATAGGTTTCCGCGTCTGGAAAATAAATGAGGTAGAGTGGTGAAGAAACCTCAAACTTCTGGTGAGAAACTAATGAAAGTAAACAAAATCGTTTTGATTTTTAACGACACTCAGGCGGCTTTGTGTAGTTGTCTGTCTCTCTCTGAGTGTGTTTTCCTTTTTAGGTTGTGCTTGTTATATCTTTTTTCAAAGCTTTGAAGAGGTTTAGTCTGTTTTGTTATCTTTCTCAGGTACGAATTTTACGCATTTGAACATGTATAATGGAGGCACGGTTTGTGGAGTTTGGCTTTTGCCGCATATTTTCACTGTCGCTCACAAATGATCTTTCTAATTTTGTTGTTGACTTTCTCTTTCTTGTTATGCCTTCCATATCCCTTAATAATGAGGTGCACCCTGATAAAGACTTACAGCATCTTGACCCTAGACACCAGGCTCGATGCTCTCAAGATAAGCCATTCGGAAATTGCAATTCTATCACACAATCTATTTTCTTGCCAAGGATTCGTACAGCGCTGGGCAAAGAATGAAGGAAATAGTATTATTCTTTTCATGTAACTGCGCATTTCATCTTCCCTTAGGTACCACTATCAAGAAAAGCTTTACTATACGAATACGATGAATGTTGACTGACTCCTTTCAATTTACAATATGGCATGACTTTAAAAGAGAGTTGAGACTGACTTGAGAGTTGTTTTGTTCACGAGATGTGAGCCTGATGAATAAATGTTTCTCTGGGTGGTCCCTCGAGTGGCAAAATTTCATAGAACTCTATGGCTAACTTAGATATGTTTTGCAACGAAATATACCTTCATTTTTCTTTTGTATCACTATCGTAGAAAACAATTTGAATTCAAAAAGGGAGAAAATGATATGGTCGGTTGGTCGACTCTGGGTCGATAAAAGCAGAGCAAGAAAACATACAAACACATAAAATACCTTTCTTTATTGTCAAATGTAACGGGAAAAGGATAAACTTGCACTTCTCTGTGCTTCCTGGATGACGTCGATGATGATCGAAAGAGTGATGTTGATGATGTAATTTGCCTCTTCTTTCCTCACATTCCGCCGTTGGCATATGTCACAAATTCCATGATAGCAAGATTGGCGGCTTGAGTACAAGTGGAATATAGATAGGACATGTCTTTTCTACTCTCTCAGAAAGGCAGCAAACACTCAACTTCTCGTTTTCTGTCGTTATTTTTGTCATAGTGAGTAGACAATTGACAAGAGAGGCGAGACGAGTCAGGATATGCATATCAAACAAACATGAAATTGTTACATGCTTTTTTCCTAGAGAACATCGCATTGAATGTTTTCATGGGGAAAAGGGGAAGTGAGGGGAAGAAATGAAGAAGAAAAAATCTAGAATTTTTTTAACTCTTTTCTTTTTCTTATTTCATCGTATTTGGTTTTCCCTGGATATTTTTATTACGATTGCACCAAATAAGCACTTTGGTAGCTCTACGCACATAAGTTGCGTTCAAGTTCCAGTAAAGCTAGCCCCAAACCCTTTTTAAATAAGATTCCATTCTTTTTCTCCCTTTTTCTGTCATTCATTCATTCACACATGAAAAAACTACCAAATGACAATGTGAGCACATAAAAATACCAATAAAAATATATAGTTGCTTGCTGTCGCGAATAACGTTTGTGTAGCGTATGTGTACAGTAGCGCTTATGTTGGTATTTGCCCAATAGTTTTCTGAACAAAATGGTACGACGTCGTGAGAATAAATGCAATGGACCAACAATTCATTTGTTGATTTATATGGATATTATAATTTTCCCCTTTTCTCTCTCAGTTGAATTCTGAGCTTGTGTGATATATGAAGCTTAGTAGTAACAAACAACTCGAACAAGCGACCTTTATGATCTACATAATTCAACAACCAACAAAAATGAAAACGAGAAATTGTTCTTGTATTCTTTTCTTACATTGTTATTATTATCGCTATTGTCACATTTAGGTTTCTGTTCAATTTTATAGGAGAAAAAAATCGTATTATCAGTGTCGATCGCTTATCATCTCCCTGTAGACTGCAGCCAGTCCAGATAGATGAATGAGAGGGCAGGATTGAATAGCAGAATAGAGATAATATTGCCTTTTCAAAGAAAAGTCAACCAAACCAACCTGTGTACACACTTTTGTTACTTACAACAATGCATAATAATGAAATAGATTCGGTCCGTTGACTTATTTAGGATAGGACAGGGTTTCATGGGTCGTGTGATTCGTGATCTAAATATACTTTCTTTACCTCTCGCCTGCTCGATTAAACTACATATTGTTTGTATACCCATCTGTGGATGTATAATTCTATTCTTGTAGTCTAGCTAGGAATATTAAAATGCACAATTCAGCTCAACTGGAGAAAGATCAAACGATGTGATATGACGATGCTATCAGTTCCGAGAAATGTAACCCAGTTCACCCTTCTCTTCAACAGGGTGTACATACACCATTTGACTCTGTTCTGTAGCACGATATTATGGATACCTATTCCAATTCTCTTTCCTAGAAACCTTCAACGCCCGAATGAAAATGAGTGAGTGAGAAATGATGTAAGGGGGACATTTTCGTTTTTGTTTGCTCAGCTCATTTGCATGTTGACTTGTCATTTTCATTATATCGCTTGCACATGCAGTGCAGACATAACACTTATTTTCTCGCGTCTGTTCCCCACAAAGTTGTTCTGCATCCACTCCCCTTTATTCTTCGGGCTTTTGTTATTGTAACTGCGCTGCATTATGCGTGTGTCTACGCTCCATTTAGAATATCATAAACCTATTTTGATTTTTATAGAAGAGTTTTTATCTTCACGATTCTGTGCTGATGTCGTTGTTAGAATGTGACATGCATGCTTTCACATTTTCACCATGCATTCTAATTCTAAACCTAAATGTACACTTTCAATGACATGTGGCATTTCAGCAACAAAAGGAAATCAACACTTGTTGTAAAATAAGTCTCAAGCTCCGCCATTTTCATGTTCTACATGATGTTTGAAACAAGTATTACTTGACTCAAGTACGTTTTGTATATCTACACTTTGTGTCAACTTAAATAATCTAAATCCAACCCTCTTTGGTGTTCAATTTCCATACTTAATAAAACAATACAATAAGAGACAAAAAGTAAGTTTCAAGATCAAACACTGGTGGTTGCAAATTGGATTAAAGTATCTTTGAGTACACTTTACTTGTCTCCGCAATCATCATCATCAAAAAGATATACTTCACATTTCATTTACATTTAATACATAAACAACAAAAGTATGGTTCAAGAGTAATTTTACAATAATAGTTAGGCGCACATGAAAATAGTTTATTAATAAGTGAGAATTGAACAATCGCAAGATATTTTAAGGAAAAAGGAATTTGATGGGTTACGTAATTTGATCATTTTTATTGAGCTGAAAAAATGTATCGTATAAGTGGGACTCTTCGGTACAAATCTGCTTTTCGAAATATGTTTGCTGTTCTCTGAAACATTTTTGGAATTTCTAAACTCATTTCCTATATTTCTCCATTTCCCCATAATTCCCCTGTAGTCTATAAAATTAACAGCTGAAACAGCAATGTACTGTAGAGTCCCAGTTATGACGAAACGCATCTACGTTTTTCCAGCTCAATAAATATTATTAGATCACGTAACCCCATCAAATTCCCTTTACCTTAAAATAATTTGTTATTTACTTTGTAACTTGTTAAAACTTTGAATGACTTCTCTCGAACTGGATAAACTCATTTTTAAAAGCTTCGTGATGTCTGATTGCTTAAACACTGTCGCAATATTTGGTCTGAATTTACTTTTTTTTACATAAACATGTTTATTTAAGTCTGTAGTATTGTTTGTTGTAAAGTAAGAGTTGAGTGAGCCTGCTCATTTTGAAAAAAAAATTACAATGAGAAACTTTCGCGGTAAAAACTTTTGGTGGGGCCCTTCATTTTCTACGTCATATAAAG
>VYYJ01002452.1:0-21531 GCA_021029165.1 Cyphoderus albinus | reverse complement strand
AAATAAATAATAATCTCCTTTTGTTAACTTTTCTTTTAACCTGAAAAGCCAAAAAGTTGACAAGCAATAATACACAAAATAGTGACATTTCTGATTCCTTTTCACCTATGAACGCGTTCATTTCATTCCATGAAAGGAGAATGTGCATCTTAATGAATTTTCTGTTGATCACCCAACTTGTCACTTTCTGAGCCATTGCACCATTTTACAGCGTTACGTTCAGTGACGTGTCACTGTTGACTGAGCATTGCACAAAATGCATATTTATGCAGAGATGTTAGATGTGACCACATAATACCATATCTACTTACTCACAGCTATAATAACAGTAATAACAATAATAATAATGAACGACCTTCACCGATGCATATTATTATTGTCGTTAATGTTATATTATTATTATTGCTTTTGCTTCTGCCCCGGTATGAATTGGTATAAGAATTTGGATGTGTCTCTGAGGTAATCTGAGGAAATCCGAGGAAAGAGCATCGATCGTTGAGCATGCTGAGAAACATTGAGCATTGAGCACACACACGACTCCGACACGGATATTCATCTGAATAGCTGACAACATTGCCCGTGCTCCGCCTTAAAGGTTGCGAGATTCTTCCAAGAAGAAAGGAGAAGCTGTGCCTGAGCTCGAGAGAGAAGAGGAAGCAACAAAAAATGTATTTTGAGAGTCAAGTTGATTTTGAGTGCAGTGACTGCTCCGCTCGCTTCTGTGACTTCAATTGAATATATGTACAGACGTCTCAGGGCAAATTATCATCTTGAAGCCAAACTTGAAGCCGGCTACACATTAATTGTGTTATGGGACGCATAAATCCGACAAAAGTAAAAATTGTAAAACTTCCAATCAAAGTTATTTCATACGCAATTTTAATAAGAATCAATGTTTCCACTCATCTGCCTATTTAAAAAGCTTCTTCTGAAGGAAAGCGGCTAAATGCGCACAGAAACCGCACAAAGTATGCTAAGTGTTCGGCTACACGAAATGACATGAGATCTACTGTACATAATACAGTGTAACTTTAAGCTTCTGCTTTTTTCAATTTTTATCTCTGTTACGTAACACAACCGTAACCCAAAACTCTTCATCTTCACGGAGGAAGCAGCAGCATGATGGTCCATGGTAGAAGTGGAGTGAAGTCAAGTGAAGAAGAAGAGAAAAAAAGACTTGACTCGATACTAAAAAGAGGTGGAGCCAACACGTGACAGGTCAACGAGAAATGACTTCTTTTTTCAATGCAATGCAAATACATTTGCTCCTTCCCACAACAACACAGCAGCTTGAGTACTTCAGGCCACAAAATATCAAATGTGTGCATGTCCATGATATAAAAGTGGAATGCCAATAATCATGCTTGGATGGAACAGACAGCACACAATGTTATTTTATACTTCTTTGAAAAAAACTTTTTTCTTTCTTGGCATCTCCTCTTTCAATTTGCATTCGCTCGTGTGTCACTCGCCTGTGATATATTAATATCCCATGCGCTATGCTACATATACATTTTTTTCATTGAAAAGGAAAAATGTAAATGTGGAGGTATGCACGTTAGTTTGGTTGTCACAGCCAAAGTCAGAGTCAGGGAGATTTTTTAGTTCGAAACCGAAATCAAACTGCAATAGGATAGGATTGTAAAGTGAAACATGTTTTTACTTTGTTTACTTTTCCTATTTTTTGGCATTTTCCTTCCGTATCGAATTCTACCTTTTTTCCAAGTGTCTGGAAAAAACTTGTAGAATTTTAACGAATGGGCATAAACAAGCAAAGATACATGCATAATTATTATAATTTGTTGGCAGAAAAAAAAGTTTCAAAAAAATCTATAAAAAAGTTTCTCTCCCTTCAGACGAAATTCAAACGAACGAAAACAAACATGATACTTCTGCTGATAATCATGGAATGTTCTTTATTAAAAAAACTTTTGCTGCTACTATGCTCGTGTTAAGTTCATGTAGAGGAACCCTTTCAGAACGCAGCACGCAATTAACATGAGATGAGAATCAAAAGTCACTGGTATTTTATGTTTCGGCAGGAAATCAAGAATTTTTAACCCTCAAAGGTACACGTAACAACGTATGTACACAAAGGGAGTCAGGGTAAAGTCAAATAAAAAAGGATCTTCTGGCAAGGCAAAAGGCACGTCAAACGGTCTCATTTATCGCCAAATCGTCTATCAATTAATTGGAATTCCATTGGAAATGCACGCCTCCTTCTATCTGCACACACCAGAATTGATCACATAAAAAGCACTTTTTTCCATTCTTTGCTTGCAGTCACATCACAGTGAAAAAAGGTACCATTCTCAGTCCTCTGATGATGATCATTCTTCTCCGTCACCTTCAGAGCCTGGTTCGAGTTGGATTTGAATCATATCATGAACAACCAATCCAAAATTGAGAATCGATTCTTTTCTCAATTCCAATGAAATGATTTTATTTCTCCAACTACAATGATTCAAACATGGAAGCCAAAAGCGAAATCCGACCAAGGAAATAAAAGAATGTTTCAATTCTACATATGTAATGTCAGTCAGTGTGCACGTCACATAATATAAAACACAGCATCAGACAAGACAAGAAACAGGAGCAGTAAAGTAATATTTTTTGCCTCTGCATATAAATAAAACTGTAAAGTATAAAAAAGTAGGATTTTTATGGCCACGTACATTCTAACATGTATAAAGATACTTTGTAGCAATTAGGTGTGTAAGTTAGTAAGTGCAAGTGTATGTAGAAACCATGTTCTCCGTATTACTCTTATTATTATATTATCAACATTTGAAATAATCAGCGAGCGAACAAGAACTGAGCTAAACTTCACGTCCATTAAATAACTCAGTAAGAAGAGAAGAGTGGAATAAAAAAGCTTCTCTCCTTTCCCCCATATTGTCTCTTTTAGTTACGGCTAATAAGGCTAATAATCAGGCAGCGCTCGTTATTCGTTAACTTTAACCCTCTCGTTTTTCCCTTTGCTCTTTCTGCGTAAATTCAACAGGAATTCATTTTATATAGTTATAAGCTTAAGCTACAAAGTTGCCTTTTGTGACTTCTCTGTGAAGTTGGGAGCTTCTTAAATTTCAAAAGATTGGAGAGAGATATAAAAGACAGAAGAGAAAAGAGTGATGATGATCACCACCACCATCACGGTAAAAAGTCAAAAGTAGAAAGGAGGAACGCAACACAACGGCAGTGAGCTACACACACATCGACATCGTCGTATCGCATTCGCGTCGGGAGTCCAACTCCAAGCTGTAAAATTCCTTTTTACTTTTGACTTCCAGGCCAACTTCAGAGTCTCACGATAGTGATGTGATACTACTATATGAGTAGTAGAGTAGAGCAGTAGAGATTCGTTAACGAAGCAGTATCATCATTTTCATCATGAAAAAGAGAAACGAAACGAATAATGGTGAATGCAGCCAAAAAGTTGTCTTTCTGCTAAAAAATGAAGAACGAAGGGAGAGACTCGACTGACTCGACCCTAATCAAAACTCGCTGCTGTTTTATTTGATAGTTAAAAACTCTGAATAATATGAACGAACGAGTGTGCGCTAATCACCCATTCCCCAGTCAAAGAAAAAGAAATAATAAGCCCGAGTCCGTCGCTTGGAATTAGACTGGAAGACCTTGAGAAAACTTTTATCATTCTTCTGGCAAATAACTGTGTTATTTTCATTCCTCTTTCTTCTATTTCATGATACTATCACATCGCATCACAATCAGAACTAAGCAGTGGATTCCAATTCGTGATCATACATGAGAGGAGCGACTGATGATATAATGAAAATTATAACATTGCTTCTGATCAACATTCATAAATGCGAATTGAAAAATTGGCTGTTGTTAGTTAATGAGTGAGTGAGAACTGAGAAATGAAAATGAAGCGAGTTAGGTGAAATATGAATAACTCTATCTATTTTTACTTTTATAAGCTAATTTATAGTCAGGCAGATGAGAATTGAAACAATGCTAAATGAGGCAAAATTTCTCTTCATTTTAGTTAGAGCTGAGACCCGAGAGAATGAAAGGAAAAAAGGTTAGGTTAAATATCAAAGAGTGAACGGGTGAGTGTCAGTCTATCATCGTCCTGCTCTTCCTACTCAACTTTTTAAACTGTGAAAATGAAAACGAAGCAGGGAAGGAAGGAAAGTCATTAGATGCCACCATCGTCATCATTCGTGGCAATCTGTGCGAACAAATTCCCCCCAATTAGACACATGACCCCTTTGCCATTTCCCATTTTCCATTTCCAGCTTTTATGTAAATGCTCCCTATTCCCTTGTACTCCATGACTCGAGCAACTTCATAAATCTCCTGTTTTCAATTTTTCCACTGTTTCTTTTCTAATTGAAGCGAGTCATGATTATGTGGTTTTTCTACTGCTCAACTTATAATGTCTCAGTTCGGTTCGGTTGCTTTGCTTCTTACGCCGAAAAATATGATAAGCAATTTACTCAATTTGACTCGAGCTACGAAACAGCTTCGTTACATATTTAACGCACACTAAAAATGTAACAATTTTCCGTTTCCCACATGCCCATGTTTTTCCCTATCCATTTCAATTTCATGGCATGCGAGACGAGCCACAGCCGCAGGAGTGCCAGCAATAATAATAATCAATACAAACAAACAAACATGAAAAACAGTGGCAAAAAACGACTGTTTCACTGTACAATAACGACTTTCGACTTTTGTACGAATTTTTGAGTACTTGAGTAGATTTGCTTATACATACACTGCCTATTACCTAATGCTCATCTTTACTTTACTGCGTACACACACTTAACTGACAAATGTAGTAAAGTGCACTTCCCCATTATCATCATTGTTCCCTAATCCTCTTCATTATTATTTCAGCCACTCTTTTCTTCCTCCTGCGGTTCATTTTATTTCACCGAGAAAGACGAGCAAGAGTCAAATGACCAGTAATGAATGAATTCAATGTTTGTATTACGTTACGTTACAATGGCTCCGTTTTCCTACGCTACGAATGCCACCAAATCCTCCGGATTAAATAAATATCCACTGAAATGATCGTCATCAACATCTATATAAAATACGTATCTATTTATCTAAGAGGGTGGCGGGCGGTGGCTTAGAAGATTTTATTTTTATTTCTATTTCCTATAAGGTCGACTCGGGTGATGGTGATGATGCGAGGATGAGATGGGGGAGAAAAGACCTATCAAGTTGATGGTGGTGGTGCTGAGCGGTGAACAACAATGACACAATCTTCTTCCTGATGAAGCCATATTACAGATTTTGTGGTGCTTGTTTGCTACACGACATGATGATGGTGATGGTGAGACTGATAAAAAAGAGAAGAAAATGACTCTTTATGACTTCTAGTGCTGGAGAGCAGAGAGAAGAGACAGATCGTGTCGTGATCCTGGTAATATTTAGTTTTAGTGATGTGATGGCACAAGCACAACCGGAGCACACAGAAGCGGAGACCCCAAACAACCCTGAAAGAAAACATCTCTGAAGAAGGAAGAGGCAAACAATTGATGTCGAACTCCTGCTGGGTTACAGACCGACCGACCGCCAAAAGAACACAAATCATCCTCAAAGTACCTCACTGTCAACCCCATAAAAACCCCAGAGCTCATGTTCCCAGTAATTCGAGAGAAAAACTGGGAGAAGTGGAGAACATTATTACTTTTATATGATACTTCTGCGCATTCCCGTTTCCATCTCCCGTTCCATATTGCCTCCACAAAATAAATGTTTGTTTCGATGTGCAAACAGATGAAACGTCGAAAATCGCACATTCGTCTCATTATTAGAGGAGCACTTCAACAGCTTTTTGCACAGTGGAAGTGGAAATTGGAACTAGCAGAAACATTATTATTCTTGTTTTTATATACTCCAACTTTTTTATTGCGTTTTTCTCGGCAGCGCTTGATTTGGCGTAAGTGAACTAAACTAAATTAGAGACAGATAAAAAACCAACAAGAATATCAGTTAAGTTGTGTGCAATTTTGAAGAAAAAAAACTTTTCTTAAAATTTTTATTTCCTTCCCTGTGACTTGAAACCAAAATAAAATATGCTTTTAAATGGGCATCAACAAAAGATTGTGAATGGAGATAGATAGATATTACTTATATTTCAGAGTTTTAATACTCCATCAACTAGTTATATAAACTATTATGTTTGATATAACACTTAAAATATTCTAGGCTCCTATTTGCAATTGCAAATGTTTCTGTGAGCAAAGCCAGAGCTGAGCCGAATATGTATGAGTTTGTTCGTAGTCAGAGAGCGATGATCATCTAGTTAAGTTAGTTATTTCTATTTTCTATTTCTTTCTTCCCCTTCCCTTTCCTAAAAAACCCGTACCATCTGTAAAGAGCCATAAAAGTTAATGAATGCACCGGATTCCCTCAATTTGCATCCTCATTCCAATTATGATGTGAATATTATGCTAAATAAGAGCAAAATGGAAAAAGGGTTCATGGTTCAAGCCATTAGTTAGAAAAAACCTTGTGATTCAATCCAGAAGCAGTTTGCTGTATTATACGCAGTATATACATCTGCAGAATACAAAGAAAAAATAATAGTATTGTTTGCTAACGCAGTTTACTTTACACATTGCTTTATTATCGTATCGTTATTGTAGTACTCGCTCAGGCTCAGATAACAAGAATGAAGAGATAAAATATGATTATGCGACCTTTTCTTTAAAAATGGCCAATTCAATTGATATTGATATTACCAAGTCGTTTAGACTCAATTCAACTAAGGAGACAATATTTACTTTACATACCTACGTACTTTATTTTACATATGCTTCACATTACATTGCATTCCATTATTTACATTATCTCAGAGGAAGGAATTCGAATATTTACATAATTCTAGAGAAAGAGGAAGTACAAGGAAAAAAGTCATGAGAAAAAGAGTTTTCATTCATTACATTACCTACGCCATTCTCATTTTTCCTAGCTTAAACTGATGTGATGATATTATGAAATTATGATAACGATAACCTTTTAATGTTTTTTCTATGCACCGTGCACCATTATTATACAAACTTAATGCACAAATTATCAGAATCAGAAAAATCTGTTTTTCTCTTTTCAGTTTATTTTCTATATACTCTGTTAGTCTGTGACAATGAAACTTTCCAAGTTTCAATTGAATCTGACAGGAAGATTGGTAGTAATAAAGAGGAGCAGTATCAGTAACTGAAATGAAGACATTACATTATCAAGCACAAAGTGATTTGTAAATTTTGATAATATAATGAGAGTATTATGATAACTACGTTTTCAACAAAAAATGAGACATTGTTCAGTGTATTATGGATACAGTGATAATTTTACTGAGGTCATGTACAGCGATTTGAAAATAACGAGCGATAATCTTTAAAACATTTGTAGCTTTCACAATTGAAGAAATGACCGTGTGAAAAAATGGATAGTTACAAAATGGACTTTTAGGTACAGAGTCCACTCAACCCAGAGCCGAAATGAACCCAGCCGGAATAAAACAAAATATGAATGAGTTGATGAGCCCCTCATTTCATTATTTGCCGATTGGCAGACAACCGACAATCCTCTGGTATCACCTCAGCTTATCAAACTGGAAGTAGAAAGGCTATACATAGAGCGATTTTGATGAAAATTAAATAAAATGTCCGACAGAACTATTTTGCAAAAGCTCATTTAAAAATTGCCATTTTACTTTTCAGCTCGTAATTAAAAACAGCAGAAGAAAAAAAGCAAGTGCAATCAAAACATCATATCATGCAATGAATCAAGACGGCTCTGCTTTCAAAGGTTTTTCCAGTGAGTTGTGATGCATCCGATGAAACGATAGTTGAGGTCTAATTTTAAAACCACGAGTGAGTCAAGTGCAAACGAAATCCAAAGCACCTGGGATTTCTCGTCTAGTCTCGGTCTCTGCATTTTATGTATTACAATGCTGGTACTGGTACTTAATGTAATGTAACTTTACACGAACCATAAAACTAAACGAAACCAAAGCCAGATTAGATTCATTGAAGGCGAAAAAATAATTATTATTGACCAACTCTTTAAAGTTAGTACCTATCAAATCAACTTACTATTGGCAAGACAAGACGTCAGGTAAAGTAACAAGGCAAAAGCCAAGTTAAGATAAAGCTAAAAATTCAAAGGGAAATAAAAACCTGGTAAACTGGATGGAGCAACTAGCAACTAACTAGGAGAAAAATAAAAATGCTGTTGAATCGCGAAGAAGATTAAAAATAGATGATGCACTCTCATGATTATGATTCTAGTTGGTCGGTGCCATAACTTAATAAATCCTGCCTGCATTCTAGCCTTTGCTGCTTTGTCTGCCTGTGCCCATTATTTATTACAGCGCAGAGGCAGAGGCTGTGGCCGTGGCTCACATCACATGGTTGATCCACATTATCCAATAAACTCAACCGAACTAAACTAGAGTAATTTTGAGTTGTCGAGTCAAAGCCAAAGCCAAGGTAAAATTTACAATTTTCTTTCTTACAAGAACAATAAAGAAAGTCATCATTCAGTTGAGTTTAGTTGTGTACTGTTGTTGTAAGTAATATTACGTGTGGCACACACACATCATTTTCATTCCCATTCCCGGGACCCGATCGACTAGATCTTAACTAAACATCTAGAAGGAATCCTGGTTTAGGTTCAGTTTTTTTAAATTGATGCTAGTGAATGAATGTGTCCATTTCAATCTATTCCCTGAGCTTGCTCACTTTTTCCCCTGCTCGATGCTCTGCTCGTCGTCACAAATAATTTATTGCCTCTTCACGCGCAAACCTTGTACAGAATATATATGTCTAATTATTATTATGATATTATTACTTACTGTAATAAAAAGATAGCAATGCAAACCCTTTTTTACTTTTTTATAATGTACATTCAAGCTTTTTTATTATCATTATGATTACAATAATTATTTTGAAAATTACAAGAATTTGGTCGAGGAAATTATCTGTTTTAACCCCTGTTAAAAAGGAGAGCCAACCCTTTCTTAGCATAACTGAATAGAATCATAGTAATCACGAAGAAAAATAATCCACTTAATAATCATATTATATGGATATAACTAATAGGAATAATGATTGTAATAATAAAAATGAATAAACGAGATGAGTTGAGATGAGCGAGCCAAAGCTCTAATACTTTCAGTATGTGCTAAGATGAGATGCTTGTGTATTCTCTTGTATCTTAGCTTTTGGTGGTAGCCTCTGACACCAGGGCATTTCAGGTGTCAATGTCGAATCCGTCTGATATTTTGCAAGCTATTACCAGGAGTATTCACATTTTAATTAATATCTTCGAAACGTACATACCTCAAATAATTTTGCACAATTTTAATCTCATGCATTTATAATCTCGTAATAGCTTAAAAAATATCAGACGGATTCGATGTTAACACCTGAAACACCCTGGTGTTATTGTGGAGCACAACACACATACAAAATACACACGTAGTAAAAACACTTTGGCTCTTGGCTTGGCTTGTGTTAAAGATTTTATGCACATTGTTTGTACATAGCGCAAGTCAAGAAAACAGACACTTCTCCTTACATTCCATTCCATCTCATCGTGTATTTTAATTCTAGCCTCCTTTTCTTCAGTCAGACACCAGAGACCTATTCGTTTTACTTCGTGTGATATTATAGTGAGTGATATGATGCGATGTTGGCGCGATGATATCAGAAAGATATTTTAATGAACATTTTTATAATGCTTTATGAAATGATATGATACGATATAAGCTGTAATGTGATGTTATTTTTTTCACATGATACAATCTCATCTCATCGTCGTCATCATCCTTTTTTAATTTTAAAAAATCTTCTGGTACGTATTCAAGTTTTTTTCTGGCTCTTGGAATTCATAAAAGTGCCACTGCCACTTTTTTTGGTTCTGCTGAATCATCATGGAAGTTAGAAAAAATCAATTTCTATGAGTTGGTGGTCAGGCTAAAAATACCAAGTTTTAAATCCCTTCATTCACCCCCACACACCAAGAAGCCTAAAGAAGATTTAGTCAAAAATCCATTGTTTTCGGATAAAAAAATGGACCGATATTGTTCCATAATAACAATGCTTAAGTAAAGTGCAAGTGTTGCATTCATCGTATTGTGTAATGTTAGCGGTTTGTAGCCCGTTGGTGGTAATAGTAACACCGCGAGTGCCCATAATAACAGCGGGGCATCGTTCGATCCAGTCCAACCCACCTGAACTTACCTACACGAACAAATCATAACTCATTGATTCGCCATGCATCACATCTGAGCCATCATGATCTTGATCATGCTCATATCCATCGCGCTTTATTTCACCTACCTACACAACTTTAACTTTTTATAGTATGTAAAAAAGTACAAGTTTAACATTGAATTTGAACAACTCAGAAAAAAACCTTATTGCCTCTTCTTTTATGTAATGTAATGGATCTCATCTTCTTCTAAGCTCCATTCTTTAAGTTGCACTTTATTACCTGCCATCTCAAGTATTTAATCTTTTGCATCTCCTAAAAACTCATTTTCATTCACACACAAGATGGCCCTTTAAATAAAGTAATAATGTGAGAAATGTGACCAGATTTTTAGCAAATATTGAGTAGCAAGCAAGAAAAGTAAAAATCGAGACAAAATATTCTCCCCTTGTAATAAATCTAATCCGTGATCCAATCCAATGGAAAAAATGCACGGTCATTTTAATTTTATTTTATCCTGTTTGTCAAAATTGTCTAGCTCCTTGATCTTTTTTAATTTGAGGTGATTTAAATTCAAGGTTATCAATATCAATAGACAGACACAAATTACCTCAAGTGTACTGCACTCACTCTATAAGCAAGAAACAATTTTAATCTGTGTCTGTCCTGTCCTGTCCTTGTGAAAAAGCTAGTTTTTACTAGCCCCCATTTCATACCTCGATTCTATTCATGCAACGCAATACCCTTGCTAATCTTGTGAAGAAATCACATTTAATTTATTATTCGACACGATATCCACTCGTCCTGTCAAAGAAAAAAGATGATCCCATCCGAGCTAATCCAATCCAGAAATGATGCGAGACGAGCGAAATAAACGGGGCTACTTAATCAACCTTGCCGAATCCAATCGTCAATAGAATACTATGTAAGAAAACATAATCGACCAGCGAGCCAAGGAAAAAAAAATCTTTTCGTGTTTTGCTGCGATCAAATTCTTGAGGATACTCAATTGTCGTTAAACTCAATTTTGGTGTTAATACTCCAAAGAGAAAAAGAAACTAATGTACTTTTCTACACTCACTTGACTACCTATACGAGTCCATACAATAAAATAATTGAAAAGAAACTCTTGAACTGAAGGAAGAGATTTACAGATTATTTTATTCAGAGGAGCTTTTGTATTCCAAAAATAAAAATCCGCTTAAGGTAAATTGAGACATTCGTTCTTATGCTAGATTAAGTGAATACAAACGAATACAAGTGAATCAAAGTAAAGTGTTTGTGCACTTTAACGCCTTCAAATGCATTTATTGCAAGAGGTGAAACAGAACTTTACAAAGATTCCTCGGTGTTCTACGGTCTAGGCTTGTAAAAACGCGAGTTAAATCTTATGTGATGATCAGACAAGATGAGATCGGATCTCGGAGATATTTTTACTTATTAAATGAACCTTTAAGCGTTTTTGTACCATGGCTAAATAAAAAAGCTCCCACGCAGTGAAAAGTAATAAAAGAGGATTATTTTGTTTAGGAAGGGATTACATCTCAACAATAACACTCGAGCAATACAAGAGTAATAATAGCACACAAATTTATTTACTATTACTACTGCTGTGTAAATCCTGTGTAAACCTCGATGTTCTTTTTTCGTCACTCAGATAAGAACTTGGTAAATACAATGCAAGAAGAAAGAGAAAGAAGAAGAGTCCCAAAAACAGATCTTCCATTCATTCATTTCATCCACTTCCCTCGCTCATTCACTTCTCTTGCACAAATCCTACAAATCATTTGAAACATTTCCTCTCGCGATGAAGTGGCAAATGTGTTCGAGTAAATGTACCCTTACAAATCTGTGTACACACAAATTCTTATTCATGGTCTCCTGTTGCACCTCTCTCACTTATTTACTTATCCAAATCCCCTTTCCCCTTGCTGCTCCATTCAAGTGTTAACAAATCCCTGCTCAATGTTGTCTAGCGCTCTGGGTAGGTGCTTATGGTCACATTAGCATCATTTAACATAAAGCGCTTTTTACACTTCCTACAAAGATAATTCCTCTTATTATTAGCTTAAGCTTAGCTTTTATCAGTAGCTAAAATCTCCTTTTCTTAAGAAAGAAAAGTGGACAATAACGGACAAGTAGCAAGAAAGCAAGAAGGAAAGTGAAATTTGACACGAGTCGAGAAACTGTCTTTTTTCTGTTTCTTCCCAATGAGGCTAATACAAGTGAATTGATCGCACCATATCAAATGAACCCATGCTGTGAGCAAGGAAAGGAAATTTCACACCTGAATGAATCAACAAATCGAGCGAGTAAAGTGAGTGAGCCATAATGTTTGTACGATTTATCTGCCGATACCGAAAATATCCCGTGAACTGCATTCATTTACTTACAAAGATTACGGAGTTTGCACTGGCTTAAGTGTACATACAAATTGATAAACCCTGAAATAGATTTTTGCTCGAATTAATTTGTCTGATCACATCAAGTCACGTCATAAATATCGTTGCATTCACAATAGGAAAGTTTAACTCTTCTAAATAAATCTTTGTAAATCTCAAACAATTATTTATTTTGATAGGTAATAATAATTTTCTGACGAATTTCTTTATTGGTTCATTTAATATTATCGTCAGTTAAATAGTATGGATTTCACAAAAGCAGCCGCTAACAACATAAATATCATATTATAACGATTATTATTGTTTTAAAAAAATTCTGATACCATTATGTATGTACAAGTTGAGTGGTACGCAAGAATTTCTCACATCAACAATTTCCACAGAAAATTCTACCTAACATAAACATAGCATGGTTTTCAATTCTCAATAAAAAGGCAGGCACATGTTTATCTAGATTGAAATCTTTTCTTTTCTGTGAAATTACAAAATTCCGGTGCTGCTACTCCATCTCCATCATGCGTGATTTTTTATTGTTTCTCGTATTTCTGGACTGCAAAAGTAAAAATTAGCTGAAAAGTTACGAAATGAAGCAAGCTTTGTCCATTTAGAGTAAAATAAAAAACTCTTTTGCATCTACTGATGGTAATTTTTGCATGCAGCTCCACTAAAAAGGTTGACTTTACGTCATCGTTTTTGCTCTTTACATAATCATTTTTCACTCTAACTTGACTTTTCTAGTAAGTCAATTTTTTAGCAGGAATTTTTCACTTGGTCATAATCGTAATGGATTTTGTAGGTATTTTGTGTACGTGTGCGCTAATTGTTAGCTCGTTCATTATTGTCTAGACTTGCGACGTTCGATTCCGATTTCACTGTCTTCACTCTTTCCTGCCGGGATCACGCGAACGCCTTATCATCATATTTAGAAGCTTTGTAATATTACTGTAGTATTTAAGCAGAGAAAAACCGAGTCAGTGAGTTGAGTAAATAGTAGCAAAGTAGCGAAAAACAAGAAAACATTACATTTTATTATTATTACGTATTATGCCGCTGCTACCGCGTCTAGCCTGGTCTGTACTTGTAATGTACTTTTGTAATGTTAACATTAGAAATGCATAGGCAATGAAATACCTTCAATTTTTCAATGTGCACCCAAAAACTACCAACGAACCGTTGCACTTCGCTGCTGCCACAATACTGTGACTATTTTTCCACTGTGTGCGATTCTTATACTTTACTAGACCAAACAATTTTTCCTTTCTTCACAAAAAAAGTCTGAGATAACTTTAGTTCTAATGAACCTTACAGTAAGACCTAAAGACATAAAAATATTTCAACCAGGAGTAAACAACTGTCATAACGCGTTCAAAAAAGTTCATACATCCATACTGGCAGTCAGTGGCCACAGTACCAGTAAGCAATAAGTAACCTACCCAATGATATGATATAATGGAGCAAAAAGTGTTCTAAGAAATATTCCATAGCTCTTCTAATACAATTTTAGCTAAAAGTGAGATTGGCAATAATTTTTTTGGAAGGTAGTAAAAAAATTCAAAAGGGGAGCAGTGGATAAGGAAGTTTCAGTTTTGGGTTACTAAATGAAATTTAATATGGAAGCATGCCACTCATTTAGCTCATTTCTCTGTCCCATTCATTCTTGAAGATGGCTTTTGCATATACGTTTCAGAACTTAACAGCAAAATGCAATTTTTCTTTGGCATAATCACAAGAAACTTATCAGAAAGAAAGAACAGCAGCTGACGTGTGTAATGTATGTACATGATATGTGCAAATTTACTTTTTAAACCTCTCTTTCTCGCTGGTTGTGTGTGACTACGTCTGGCTCCTTCTTTATGTTCCTTGGTCCATTGCACCGACGACGCCAGCCAGAGAGAGCCAAAATGAAATAAATGACGAAGGAGCGATAAGTTTGGAAATAATGCATTAGTCAAACTCTCCATATTAAAATATTGTAGAAGAAAAAAAGAAGCAATTTGACACTTCGCTTTGCAAGTTTCACGAGTTTCGGCGATAAATCATATTTATTTGACTGACTTGGACGTAGGCCTAAAAATCTGTGACCATTTTCGGGTAACTTAGCATTGCAGATGAAGGTTAGCTATTTTCATATACCTTTGAGTTGTAGAGTTTGAACAGAAGCAAAAGGAATTCAAGGGTTTAGTAATTTCAATTCAAACTGAGTAACAGTTCCCACACTTAAAGGAACAAGGAACTTCTGCGAAAAATCAGAAACAGGATTTTTTGGCCACACACTTGAAAAGTACCATGATCATGATCAGGACAACGACGACGGAGTCCCAAGTCTTACACGCAAAGGGAGAATGGATGAAATCAATGCATTAATGGAATTATGTACTGTGTGAGTGAGCATTACATGGCCATTTTTAATAAGGAATACGTTTTTGCCGACGATGCATTTATTTTGTTTCACACTTAACAATGAAACATTGTTTCTATATTGTCTCTAGATACGTGAACAGAGCAGAAGACCAGAGGTCAATAGTGGAGTCATGCATAGTCATACAATATCGATATCGTTAAGTTAGAAAAATGACAACGTAGTATAAAAAGCACATTTTCAATTTCTTTGTTCTTCCATGAAACTACAACAATAAACTCAGCGTCAATCATATCTGAAGAATACACAATATGGAGAAATAATAAGAAACAATGTAAAGGAGTGAAGCTTACTCATTTTACACACAATTCTCAAGTTCATTGTGTGAGTTTGAGTTGAGCAGATGAAGCTGAAGCAGGTTGATATTATATCATGATATTATTATGACCATGTAACTTATTGCATTGCACTTGAGCTCACGACTCTGCCCATTAACAACATTTTCACGAAAAGAGAAGAACGAGGGAGAATTTCTTTTCATTCGACTCAAGCACGTTTCCTCCTTAACCTTCATACACACACATTATGATGAAGTGACTCTGTCAATGTACAGCCTAATACCTAACGTTAGCTATGTGTGCTCCATGATATGATAAAGTAAAATAAAAACATTTTTTAAGGAATTTTTTATTGGGGAAGACGAAGAAGTCGACGACGACTAATCTTCAGATTGAGCCAGGTGATCTTTTTCTTCTTGCTCACAGTCAGACAATTTAGTGGTTGGCTGCAGCAATCATTCCGGTGGTAGTGGTTCCAGGGAATGGGAAACCACACGAATGAACGATAAGGAATTCCAGGCAGGCGAGTCCAGAAAAAAAATGAACAGAGTGAGCCAAGAAATATGAAATCTTTTCCAGCTTACAATACAACACAATAATAAGCAAATGCGTAGGGTAACCCTCGTCGGAATTGTTCATTGATGATGATGATGATGATGATAAACATGATGATGATGAGACGAGGACGATGGATAGCACACTAAAGTTCACCTAAATTCTTTCCGACCGACGACGTTGACTTTCCGTTGCAAGAGAAAAAGATATTTTCAGCATGATGGATAATATGAACGTGGTAGTTATCACATGAATTAAGGCTCACTTAAATCTGTCAAGACAGAAGAAAAAAGTTGAGCAGAGCAAAATTGAAGATCGAGTCAGGAGAAAGAGAATGGAGCAACCCCAATCAAAATACGGGAGCAGAAAAAAGAGCAGTTATCCTTTTCCTTTGGTTGCCGATATTATGACCATTTTTTTCTCGAAGAGAAAATTATGTAACTTTTTCCCTCGTTATTATTATTGCCATGAATTACCTTCATGGAAGCCAAGAGTCAAGTCAGTGATGATCATGATGTTATGGTGGTGCTCCCAATACAGTTCACTTTGCTTGGTATTGGTACTGGACACACACACCTCACCTTGGAATTCATGCTGATGATAATGATGACGGTGTTATGCTCACAAAACACACACATAAACAAAAATGATGCTTACTGTATTTCATTGTAATGGAACAAAGTGGCTTATTGACTGTTTAAGGAAAAAAGCGGAGTTAAGTAAAACACGCAATCATAGGGTTCACTGGCTCACTGACTGACCGTATACAATTTTGTGTTGGTACTTCCGAAAATATCTTTTTTTGCTAGTCTACTAAAGCGAAATGGTGCTAGACCATGAAATAAATATAGAAAGTAAAAATGTGCGTCCGCTCGAAACACAAAGTCCCATTACCTACTTACACTTATTTCGGAACTTTTTAGACATGTCAGAGTCAGAGAGAGTGGAGCGGGCAAAGGAACTAATAAATGTATGTACCGGCAGACGACGTAAATGTGCGTAATTTCCGCTTATTTCCTTCTTTCCCCTTATTCTTCCCTACCACATCATCATTATTACTCCTGTGTTCATCCAGTTCATCATCATCATCCAAAATACTCTATTTCATATGACGAGTTCGTAAGGGATAAAATAAACTTTTCCTTTATTTCCCGACACCATCAGCAATTCCTGAATTGGCTTCAACTTAGAGCGAGACAGGAAGGACTGACTACTGACTGACTGACGGACGACCCGCAAGTTGAAATGAAGGTGGTGCGTTATTGTACCAAATATCATATCATACAGTTACCAGGTTGCTCCAATCTAAGTAAGTATTTAATCATTTTCTAGTCTGGCCAAAACTTTTCAATGAAGAATTGGCCTTTGCCCTGTTTGTGCGTACTGTGCTTAGGAAATACAAATAATGAGCTTTGTGTCAAGAGTTTATGGAGAAACCTACAAAAGTGACCCTTTCGATGGATAGATCACCATTATGGACTATTTGTTATTTTCCCTCGTCTTTATCTCCGTCACTTAAGTAAGTGGTGGAGCACTGCAGAGCAGACACAATTTTCTCCCCTGAGAGTCACTCTCATTGAGAATTTAAGTCGAACCCGGAGAAAAGGTACACACCACAAAAACCATCACAAGTCAAAAAGTCGGCAGACAGAACACAGAGATTTAATGGCCAGTCGCCACCAAACTTCATCACTCTATCAGCCATTCAGTCCAGTCACTGACTGAAAAAAATAAACTATTGGCAAAGATGGGATCACATCATTTTTATGCCCATGTGCAAAGGGGATCTGAAAAAAATTAAATGATTTTTTCTTTATCGCTTAAATATTACCATTGTTTTTACTTTTTCATTTCAGTTCAGAAAGTCCGGCGCGGCAGTTGCTTGCACACGGGGAAAATGAGGGAGCCTCGTAAAAATTATCGGCGAAATAAAAATAAAAATAAATGTATATATGCATAGAGTTTCATTGTCTTTAGCTGTGAGATGAACTCTGAATGAATTTTATGTGTGCAAAGGTTTTTTCCTTTGCTTTGGTTTGCCAGTGAGTTTAATTTTCTCTCCGGTTACATCATCTTGGATACTTATCAATGGCCTTTGTTTAGTTTAGTTAGTTGAGAGTTGAGAAAGTGTTTTTCAAACAAACATCAAAGTCTTCTACTCTGCAAGTAATAAACTCTCGCGGATGAAATGAGGTAAAATAAAATCCATAGCAGACAGGCGCTGCCGCTTCGCTCTAACTGTTGAAAATGTTTGTGAGATTTTTTTAGTTGAGGTTGAAAGTGAAGCCAAGTCAAGTCTAGATTGACTTTTGTTTCTCGTCGACAGCAACATTTCAAAAAAAGGAACTTCTATCATACACTTTTGACAGCAATCATTTCCTCGGAATCTATTTTACCTGCTTTTTCAACTAGTCTAACATGCTGAAAAGTAAAAAGGGTCTTCAGTCAAAGTCATTCAAAAGAAAATGAGGCTTTATCACAAATAGGTCTGAAGCAAAACTGTATTTTTGTTTCTGGTTCATTTTTAAACTGAAACAGTTTCACACAAAGACAAAAGTTAATTACTCATTCATAACTTTGGCACTGGCAATTCTCATTGAGAGACGGCTGCTATTCTGTTGGCTGGCTGATTCTGAAAAGGTGCAAACTTTTTTTGCTCATTGTTACATATTTGTTATTTTATTAGTGCCTACATAGAAATTCACTGATCTCCTTTTTTAATTAAACGAAACGCAACTTCTCTTGAAATTACGTAAGCGACCCAGAGTCGGAGTAGATTTATATGGAAATTGTATACTGACTGAGGTCACGAAACGGTTTTCGTTCAGCCGAAATTAATAATACCTGGAAATCTTCTAAGGTTCATGCTGAACTTTACTCATTCTCATTCATATTACCTAGTATAAGATGCTAGAGAAAGGAAAATGTTTTGTTTTAATAACCCTTTTTAATCACCTCAGTCTCATATCATATGACACTAAATATTTCTTGGCGGCGACTTCTCTCTGTGCAAGCAAGCCTATCCATGTATAAGTTAGAATCTGTGATCCGGTTTCCCTTTTTCTTCTCAATGCATTCAATAATCACTAAGCTAAGATGAGCCGAAAAGTGTCAATTTTCATCTATTGGATAATCATGATTGTGCACCTTTTTTCTTAATAAGTGAATAATGTTCACTTTATTAAATGCAAGAGTCGAGTCATCCTCATAACGAGCTCATTCTCATCATCGCAGCTTTCCTATTTAAATAGATAAGTAACATCTATTAGCCAATTAACAAGTCGTAAGTCGGCTTCGCTTTGATATTATATTGGCAGCTTTACCTTACCTTGGTTCGTTCTTCCTTTCATTTTTTCATAATAAGCTGTATAATCTCTGTGCAAGTGAATTTTGTTAAACAATTGTGTTAGAATGTTTTGTACCTGTGAGGTGTGTGAAGTTATTAAATGCACATAAACCAGCTAC
The DNA here is from genome assembly GCA_021029165.1 of Cyphoderus albinus. Taxonomy (NCBI): domain Eukaryota; kingdom Metazoa; phylum Arthropoda; class Collembola; order Entomobryomorpha; family Paronellidae; genus Cyphoderus; species Cyphoderus albinus. The sequence continues at coordinate 2,212 of VYYJ01002452.1, read as the reverse complement.
ACACAATCTCAGTCTCGAAAAATTGACTGTCTTAAATGCAAATGATTGCTCTTGTATGTAGCCATTGCCGTCACATCACCATCGCCATCAAATCAATATTCATAGGTTGCACATTTTACCATTACTCACTCACTCACCTGAGCGCAGCCAGACAGACGACAATAAATATTCAGTGTTACACTGAATTGAATACAATAGAAAATGTGTCTTGTTCTTGTAGTGGTAAGTACCTAGATTTTCACAGCACACATTTTTACATGCCTCACTTACTTCTCAGTGAGTACGAAATGAATAATAATTTTTCGCTCACTTCGTTACAGAGTTCACAAGTGTTAGTCATCATCCCTTAAAATTTTGTGGTTTCGTTGTACCTTTTCACATACATATGTATGTATCTCTTGTGCAATGTCGGCCGATTCAGATTATGAAAGGGGATTCAGATGAGACACAATTGACTTGTTGGTTCGTTCGGTGAATTTTTTTGGGATGCCCAAGAAAAAGGGAAATGAAATGAGAAAGGGAAGCGAAGGGAGCAGCGAAGCTTGACTCATCTTAAATATCATCGTCGTATCAAAATAAAAGAAATGTGTGTATTACAAAAAATCCATATTAAAATCATAATCTGGCCACCAGCTAATCTGGCTGTGCATGAAATGGATTTTTTAAAATTATAACTCTAATAATCTTGATATTAGGTAAATACTATAATACTTTCAGTGAATTAAGTAGTCCTAAATACTAAATATAATTATCTTCCAGAAATCCCATGCATCTGCATTAACATAGTGCCGTTATTTTGTCGAAGATGAACCATAAAGTCGTAGAAATTAAACTAAAATTAATTAAATATTTTTTCCAATATTTATCTTATTTTCCGTATCCAATGAAAGAACCAAACTCATTATATAACGTAATGTAACATTTATGTGTTCGTAGCGGCACCTGACTGACTGATCAAAGGATTTTCTTTCTTCTTTGTGTTTGCAAGTCAGCACACTCGAAAGGATCCCGATCCTCGAAATCGACAGCCGAACAAGAAACAAGGAGAGACACAAATTTTTATTTATTATGAGTGAAGCAGACACTTCTCGCTCGCTCGCTCATCTTTTATCTTATTATCACTCACCTGAATTAATTCCTTGTGCTACCGCTCCGCTACTACCTTCCAACATATAAAATATCCTATCCTTTTCTACCTGTCTAAATATGAAATTCTGTCATTGCATTGGCCACGAGAAACGCTGTCGCCATTAATGTCATCGAGCTGTCTTCTTTATCTAACTTTCCCTTTGAGTTCTTCAGCTCCGCCGCCGACATACCGTCGGACAAACTGAACGCGCACAAATACATAGCACGCATCGGTTACTTATAAATACGAATTATGATGAACATGTTGCTTATGTAATTTGGTTGATTGCATTCAAGGGTTATCTTGAAGAAATCTTTACAGGATGCGTGTTTGAATGCGTCTATGAATAATATGACAAAGTGTTTCACTTATGTAGCCACATTATGATGATCTGCTTAGACAAAGACAGTTAAAGTATAAACAAGTAGTAAACAGCGAAAATGACACGGGATATTTTTATCGTATTGACTGTGTCCATCGGCTTGTAATAATTCTTTCCAATATGTAAAAAGGAATCATGCAAAATGGACGCATTGACAAAGACCGACGTTGTTTGATAAAAAGGTGCTAATGAGCTCGTTTTTGTTACCGTATAGGTAATTAATTAAGTAATAATGTTTCTGAATCAGTAAAAGTTTTGAAACATTAAAAGCAAGCGTGAGAATATATCGGTGCGGTAATCGGTTATTTTTCATAATTTTGCTTTCCACCTTTCAAATAATAAGTTACAAACATTTAAACATAATCAAACAGAAAACCAGGTTGAAATCATCTCTAATAAAACTTTCGTAACTTAAATGATCAAACTGCCGAAACGACGTAAAACTCTTCTGGTATTATTGTTTCAATAATTCAATAAAAACTCTAAGTAGCAAACAAAAATATTTTTAGCGATATTTTCTTTTCTTTTTGATGTACTCTTCGTCTTTCGAAATTAATTTGAGATTTTTTTCTATGAGGCATAAGTGATCATGATTTTAATCTTTTTAGTTTGTGTGAATGAACAAGTAAAATTCATAAACATTTTTAAGTATTAATAATTTGTTTAGAGGTAAGAAAAAAAAGTTTATAACCATAATATGA
>VYYJ01002451.1:0-21534 GCA_021029165.1 Cyphoderus albinus | reverse complement strand
AGCTCTTGATGAGAAAGTACACGTGGACAATGTGAATAAACCAACAGGTAGATTGAGGAGAAAACTTTGGGCTCTCTGCAGTAACACGTAATGTAGACAATATACCTACAAATGTGCCACGAAATGTACATTTTAACCTTTCTATACTTTCACTTTAGCTCGTCATCCATGCAAGTTCGTAGTTCGGTCGCTCAGCGAGGACTACGGCAACACTAGCGAATGAGCTGTATGCTTTCCCTTTCCCCATATTTTCGACTGCAGCAGTTCTCCATCTCTTTTGCACACAGTATACTTTATTATAGTATACTTGATGCTGAACTAAAAGGTAAACCTGATCGATTGGGAATGTATATTAAATTATTTTCCGACAACTCAATTTCACTCCACTTGAATGGAGGAGAAGCCGTATTTTTTTCTGTTACTTATTCTTTCCTCCCATCCTCCTTCACTTTTTCTCTGTGTGCAAATATGGTTACACAATGTAATAAACTACCAGTTTTACATCTATTGCGTCCTCATTATTATCCGTCGAAAGTTGAGAGGAGAGGAATAAAATATTACGACGAAAAGAGTAACAACAACGTTTCATTCTTCTTTTTCATTTTCACACTGTATGCACTAAAGTTTCCTCTATGACAAATCTTTAATACACCAAGCGGAAAACTTTGATTAAGTTGCTACGTTAAGTGATTCCTATTTTTATTGTTTATTTGTTAGACGGAACGGAAGACGCTAATTCCATTTCATTGCTATTTTACTCTCTTGTCGTCTGCACAAACATTTTCCTTTAATATGTGACCAAGACCATCCACTTTACAAAATTGAAATCTTAAAAATAAAGACTTGAAATTGTTAAACTATAATATTGTCGGTGGTATGACGTACTATGAATAACTCATCAAGCCATCACGACAAGAATATTGGCATCAGTAAAAAGAACATTATTTCTTTCTCCTTTGATATTAGAATCTTTGGATCTTCATTAGTATTTTTATTTAGTTCATCGATATTCCAATCAAAGTTCAATTGGCATGTTATTTTACTTTGTTTAGCTATTAGCTAATGTAACGAGTTTTATGAAAATAATATTGCACTGATAAATGAAAGTCAATTACTACTAGCTATTACCAATGAACTGAAACAATAATATTACATAAAAAATTAAAATTCTGTTTTTTAAAATTGCAATTGTAGGATTTTTATTGTTTTTCAAAGTGATTTGTAGTGACTGTCGAAACAATCAAAATTTATGTTCCAACCATATTTGCAGAAATAATAAAAATGCAGAACCGTACGAAATAAATGATATACAATTTATAATATCTTTGTGCATTCTAGTTCCTGTACAGCGACGTTCCTAAAGCATGTTTTATATTCATTAAATCTAAACGCTACAAACAAGCCTTCTTTGGAAAACCGGCAGTATGGATTGTTCGGTAATAATAACTTGTGTAATAAAATGAAAGAAATTGTAGATGTAGGCGACTTTGAAGATTAATAATTTCCTGATTCATCAAAAATTTATTTCTTGCGTTAAACTCTATTATGGTAAACTAATATAAAGGCTTTTACTGCAATTCCACTTCTCCTGACTTTCCTGGTTTTATCTGAACGCTATGTGACATGGGACAACAGACAAGCTTAATTAGCAGTTACAGTCAATGTACCACAAAGCACAGCTCATGGATTAAAGAACGCTTTAGTCATTTTGAACTGCCGAGTCGTCAGTGTCGACACTTTTGCGGAATGCATTTAATATAAATAAAAGCATTTTCTGCAATTACAGTAGTACCTCACCGAATCATGATTATTAACTAACTGAATTCAAACTGAACTAAAATCTTAAAAGTATGCTGAGAACAATTCTAAATTATAACAATTATTATGCACCTATAGTCCCTGCCCTAATTATAACACGGAACAATCTTTGAACACTAGAAGTTTATTCACAAGTGAGATAAGGCTTCATTTGACTTATTAATTTGTTTATAAAAAACTCATGTCCGCTTCATCGAATAAAGTGTAAAAGATCGTATAGTGTTATTTTAATCGCGGTCATACTTCCAAGAGGACAACAAACTAGTTTCAGAAACGCATTTCAAGCAATCAATGATCCAATACTAAAACCCTGCATGACACCCACAAAGAAATCGAAAATGTAGAGTACGTGCGTACCTACTTGCAAATATAGGACGTGGCAGTTTTTCTGAAATCATTTTTAGCCTTTTTAAAAGCCATGAGAGGGAAACATGCTTTTCTAGTTTCGAGGGGAATGTTCACATAACCTCTGACAGCTCAATAATAACTTGATTACACCAGAGCCCGAAAAATTGGCTTTGCAATGCTCCCTCATTGTTTATTAATAACTATTCGGCTGGACTGATGTTGGAAATGACTATTTCAATGCGATATGGATCATGATTTCGCTTTCCAATTGCTCCCACAAAAATCGCCTGTTTACAGACATGAATAAATAATGCAAATTTAATAAGTAAATTGGAAGCTTTATGAATTTTACAGTTTTCTTCTCTAGCATTTATTTATGAATCGATTGCGTTTATAACTGAATGAAAATGTCAATTGTGAAAGTGATACATTGCAAACTATTCCTTGCCTACTTATTAGATTGCAACCTACAAAGCTCGATTATCACGAAGTAACGACAACGGTCAAATGTTATTATAATGATGAATATTTTATGTGAAAATGTTAGCCTAGATGAGAAAATGACTGTTTGCTTCTTGACTGTATACATGATATTATTTACTTGACTTTTATATTTACCTTGATCATCACATTATTTTGTCATTTCTCTAAGCTAATATGAAATTACAAAGATTTAAATGTTTTTCACTGAAAATCTTTATATGCGTTCAATTCAATATATTATAATGCTCTCCCGGTTAGCAAGAGGTCGAAGATAGAATGGGTAAATATAGCCTTGTCATTATCAATTTACTGACTAGAAAATATAATTCCTGTAATTTCTGACGTTATACAAATTTAGAAATGTGTGTCTTCAACCCATAATTGTACATTTAATAGTTTAATTGAATTCATCATTTATTTTGTGGATGAAATTTATCCGGTAAATTAAGCACACTCACATAAACTGCAGAATATGGCTAAATAGTATTTTTGTTATCAAAACGTTTTATGTGTATACAAAATAAATTGTTATTTTACACTGAACATAAATTGACCTACAAAAGTATGTTTATGGAGAAAACATGAGTTATTGTGTTTATTATTTGATATCACCAGTTTCACAACTAATGAAGAATTATGCTTCTTCTATGTTCCTGGGTTTAGGTATTCGTTGGAGGATTGGACAGCAGAGTAACAAGTTTTAGTTAAGTTAATATTTGGAGATTGTTTATGCTATGGTTAAGCTAGCACACTCATTCTTTTTTAGACTGCCTCAATTCGAAAAGCAATGAAATAGACACAAAAAATGATAGTCATCAATATCATCGATTAAATTATTTTCAAAAATTATCTACGTACGATTATGTACATATTAAAAATTCAATCTAATTGACGCATTTTATTTATCGCTATTTATAACCAAATTCCAACCTGGATTTAATATTGCCTAACCACATAATCGATGCTTTCTCTTGTGTGATATATTTAGGTATCTCTGTTTTTTGAACGGGTGCACCCGTTTAAAAAGTTTTATTCTACAATCTGAATTCTGAACAATTGACTACCAACACAAAGAAACCGTTTTTTTTTGTCTTAGTATCCACTTTTGGGTTTGAGTAACTTGGAAAATTTGGTTAACTATTGTAAGCTATTGTGTGTCATAATGCCCCATTCATATGATAAAAGCTAAAACCCCATCCACCTATAAAAGGCACAATATATTCATCTAGGCAAACCTTGATCAACACCATGTCACAGTGAAAACATCATTCCAAAATAAAAACGGCATTTTGGGATAAGAACGCTTTTTCTTACCTTTGGAGTGTGACGACGAGAGTTGTCTTCATTAAAGTGAATTCCTTCATTTCATAGCTTATTGTAGTTTAACCCAATTCATTCTGCAGAATTGCTTTTAAGAGGCATGGATTCCAAAAATGAAGCAACATTTCATAGTCTAAATAAATTGAATTTCAGCACCTGTTTATGTTTTACTACCTTTATGGTAAAAGCTTGAGACTGTCAAATGACGAACAAAGCAGCATTACATACATAATACCCTTCTCTGTTTAAAAATATATGGTATAAATAAATTAGGTTGTGATGCTTTAGAATTGATGTATGCAAAACTCATTTTCAAAATTGTTTATCAACACAATTCAAAGGAAAACGAACGCTTCGTAATCTGCCAATTTATGTTTAGCTTTAGCCTATATTTAATAATACCTCTTTTTAATCAAAGCTTCCAGGTTTCAGATACTAATCAACCTGGTTTCAGATGGGTACATTCCACATGAAAATTAAACAAACTTTTGATTAACAGTTCCAATTTCATACCGTTTTCTGCTCATGATGATTACTTTTATTAATTAAAATCTACCAAACTTTTATAATTTCAATTCCATCAACTTTATGAACTTTCTCCTGCTTCTACATAGGTATGGTATGAGCATGTCATGTTTCAATTTCTTCATGTACATACAGTGAGTGTCTTCGTGATTATTTTGTATCTTAGGTATAATGATTTGGCTTTTTCTTAAGGTACAGGTTGCACCGTGTTGTTATTTCATTTGATAGGATTTAATAGCATTTTTTAAGTCGTATACATAAAAATGTTACATTACTTTTAAACTCTGGATGGTCGATGGTCGATCAATTCTGCCCTCATTTTTTCCATTATGTATTATAAAATATTTTCAATTTTTACCCGTATAAAAATTTATAATAATTTCTAGCAAAAGTTCATACTTCAGGTAAACTGAACAAGAAAGTTGAACAAATTATTAATGATGCAAAATACACGAACCAGAACCTAAAAGAGTGATTTTAAAATTGAAAAGTGAGACAGCAGTAGATCTAAAGGTAGCTCTGAAGGTTTCGGAAAAACGGGGAATTGTTGCCAAATGTCCAATATACCTAATCTTTTATTTAGAGCGTTAGGAAATGGAATTTTGAATAAAGTATCAGCTAAACTTATGACAAATGCATACCTGTGCCCTTTGGATATCATCGTAGTTTTTAACCGAGGACTTCATTTAATATGAACAAGTATATTACTAAATCCCACTCCGTCATGAATTTATAATTATTTCATCACCACGATTTTAGGTTTAGAAGAATACTTCGATGAATTCAGTTTTGACATTAGATATAACTATTTTATTGTACAGCAATACATACCAAACTTTTCCTTACATGGAGATAGACAATAAAACAGTTGAAATGAAATGTAGTTCAGTTTTTGATTTCAGAATATGGACCTCATACATTTATAATGGTCCCTGATAAAATCATTACTTTTTCACTTTATTTTCAATGCGACAAAAGCGCAAAAATACCATAGGTTATAAAGAACCTTTTAGAATAACTTCATGTACCTAAAATTGTATAGGTCTTCAGGTTAAATTTTATATTATAAACGTTTATGCCACAACTACAAAATAACAATTAATATTATAATTGTGCCATTTTACTGAGATCATCTATTAAAATGCTAGAGTATTCGTAATGTGGACATTCCGAGTGAATTAATAAACTGCATTAAGTCAAGAATTTGATAAAAAAACAGAGTTAAGTATTATTTTAAATTTACTTTCTCAGACTGCGGTAAATGGCAGATATAAAAATTTCATTTCAATGTTATTTCTGTAGTTTGTAGGAATGCCGTAGACTACATGCAAATTTTCGCATTCAAATTTCTGTGATATACCAAGTTCTAAAATAAAAATGTATAAAACACGGCGTATAAAAACAGTTGGAAAGGTCAATCATTGATACGTGTAGGCATTGTGCAATTTATAATTAAAAAGTATGTTCAGATTGAGATTAACTGGTCAATAAGACTGTACTACTCTCGTGTTTTAAAAATACCAACCAATACACAATTTTATTTTCATGCAATTTTCACCTTTTAGCAATCTCTTGTGTGCAATGCTTTATTTTTTAGAACTTTCACTTGGAATTGACATGGAGTGGGGAGATCGTATCAATTCCCCGTCGTCGACGTGGCTTCCTCGGTTTCTTGAACAAATGAGCAGTCTTTTTATGTCGAACGCAGTTGTCTTTACGTCGAAATGGTTTTCCACAAACGTCACATGAAAATGGCTTTTCGCCTAGTGTTTAACAGAAAAGCAAAAATTAGGAGGCAAAAAAATAATAATTGAAAATAGTGTTTTAAATTACCGGTGTGAATGAGCATGTGACGTTCCAACCCTTTCCTATTGCTGAGAATTTTTGAGCAAAGCTCGCAAGCTCGTCTAGTCATGCTTCGGGATTTTCGTCCACGTTTCTTTACCACTCCTGTCTCTATTTTCGTTCTCAATTCTGCAAACAAATTATAATTTATAATTTCATCATGAAAGACTTCGACGTGGTGCCATTTTATGTAATAGTCTGCCTACAACCGTCCCCTAAACCATACCTTCAGAATTCATTTTGACATCATTCCTCACCCCTCCAAGCCACTTTTGGCAAAGGGAGCAGTCCACTTGATGTTCCCGACGCCTAGTAACTTTCTCAAATTGTCCATGCTCCGCAAAGTAGGGTAGATAACAAAATTCCTTGCTAATGATCTTTTCATATTGTTCAGAAAAGTGAACCAATGTCTTATGCTGATTTAGTAACCTGAGACCGTTGTTGTTGCTTCTTGCACCGAGCTTATTTTCGCGAAAGTCATAATCTGAAAATAAAAATAAATGTAGGTGCTACCTCCAATAACGAAACTAACTAAGGTTACTTGATAACTTTCTCACCATTTCTCCATTTTCTTACAATCGACAGCCCAGCTTTGTTCAAATCACTCACATCACCTCCCGTGCATGCCTTCAGTACCTCAGCAATGTTACTTTCAATTTCAAATCTCACTTGAAGCGCTTTCTTCCAGTGAATGCGGTTTGATAAATTGGCTGAATCTCGATGATTCATTTTCGGTTTTAATATTCCGAGGAAACTCTTGTTCTATATTTACAGGACGCTTCGCTCCTCTTTGCGGGAGGATTACTTTCTTTTTACTAAACTACTCAAATGAATTTTCACAAAGCTTGCATTTTCTATTCAAATTCTTGGGAAAAGTATATAAGCAGGGCAAAAGAAAGTATGACACCGGCAGTTTTTTCGTGTCATATTGCGGCCGACGTATTTGTTAAATATTAGGGTTATGATTGTCATTTAATAAAGCTACATAATCCAGCAGTGTGACATTATTTGTATTCATTTCACGCAGGGTGCATTAACTGTAACAGTTCTAAGGAGAATTAAACAATTTCTTGAATAAATACAATGAGAGTGTATTGTAATTTCTATTGTATTTGAAACCAAATGTTTTCGTAAAATGTTCCAAAGAAGTAAGTAGGTGGACAGTAGATGCGTGCAGTTCATTCCCATGAGATTTCCACTGGAGTGAGGTGATATTTAATTTGTCAATCATATCCAACACGATAATGACCAGTAAGTGCACATCTCATGCTCAGCAATAAGACACGTGTGAATCCACTATCAATTTCTGCTTCATATTTTATTACGTTTAGTACTTTGATAGAGAAAGATTAAAAAAAAATCCCTCCGGGTTGTCAAATATGAACGACATAAATGTACATATTTAATCGGTAAATTGCAGACGTAATAAGTTTAACAATGAGTGACGGAAATATTTCATTTTACACATACTTATCTTTGCGTATGGAGAGAATCTGTTACATTATGCAAATTGCAAATGACCAGTAGGTATTTTACCTGTTAAAGTTCTGACTTTGTCTTTCTCGAAATTGTTTCCCACAAGTTCGATCAGTAGCAGACTTAAAGACAACCCAATGCCGGTAACCAAAATCACAAAACCTCCTTTTACAGCCTCAAATCCTAAAGGCCCTGGACCTACCGGTCTCCGTGTTTCTGAGTAATTCTTAATTTTTCCCTGCGACACATCTTTCACCACTTTGGTTCTATACTGCAGCCAATCCTGTGCAATCATTTCCTTTACCACTCCTGTGTTACGAGCCCATTTAATGACACTATTAAAATGTGACATGAAAATTTCTCTTCTGCGATATGCAAAAGCTAATTTGATGTAAAAAGTAGTTTCAGTAGCTAATTGGAAGGAATGGGTTCCGCTCTTGTCCGCGAAAGTGGTCTTCAAGTGGAAGACCTCTAAAAGATCCCAGTTAAAGCAGGCATATTTAGACACGGCTGCCTTCCAAGTACAAGAAATCTCATCCTTATCCACCTCCATATCGCGGTAGATGGCAGTCAAAGTGGGATTCTCTGAATGCTTGAAAAGCTGCTCCGCAATCCCGACTCGAAATCCCTTGGAGGCTCCCCATTTGTAATCTCGCGACTCGACTAATTGCTTAAAAGTGGTTGGAATGAATTCTGCTCCAGGGGAAACGATTAATGACTGAAGACTGCACATGTATGAAGCTCCAACGACAAATCCACAAAATAACCAGAGGACATACGTTAAGCTAGTTGTAATACTACTACACTTCGACAGGAGAAAATCCTGGCCCACGAGGTATCCTGCTAAATCTAATGTCATTCTCAATAATGACTTGAAGCCTTCAATTAAATTTGACAGGTTCTGTCCGCTTAGTTTAAAATCACGTTCTAATAAAGTTCTGACTTGTTCAGTTACCATTGCAGTTGTTAATATTGAAATCAAAACCATACTCCAAACTAAAGGTTTGAAGGCTAAAAATACCGTTGTCCACTGGTAGGCTAACTCGGGCTTTCTGGTTGTGAACGTAACTGCAATGATGTCTATCCCTGAAGTAAATTCAGCGACCAGAAATCTATTCTCGTCTGGACTTGTTGATAGACAAAGATCCGACACATTTCGTAGTAAATCACCAATACATCCTATAGAAAAACAAAAAATCGTTGCCAATTTACACGCGCAGATTTTAAAGTAAATATGTTAAACTACTGTTGCTTCTTTACCCGCCCATGTGCCATTTGGCAAGAGGACGCCAGTAGCTCCTTCCGGAATATTCCCGAACTTTGTACAAGGTTGCAAGGTGTAACTGATGTTCAACTTTTGTGCAATCGTATTAAAAAGAATGGTATGTATACCCCGCTTGTGTCTATACTTTCCATTGACCTTTTCCATTTCATAAGTGGGAATGTATTTTACAGGTGCCGAGATTCGGATGAGATTCTGATTAAACTGTTTAGTAAAATCAGGAAACAGCTCAGAGAGGGAAATTTTCAAATTAATTCGTACTGACAAGATAACTTTCTCTGTGCAAAACATGCAAATGGTGTTTGCTTGAAATTCTTTGAAATCAAAGCCGTTCCACAGTGTGGGATAGATGGCTAGTTTATACCGTATCAGAAAAGAAATTTTTGACTTCAACAAACTTTTTGCAACGTGAGTATTCGGAACAACAAATATGAAATAGTCTTCGTCTCGTCTTATTATATCGTTTTCCATTGGAATAAAAGTAGGAATAAACCAATTAGAGAATTCCTCCTCTTTCTCACTATTTCCAAGGACAGCAATCAAAATCTGACAGGTAGAGCTGAATTTATTAATTTTCCAATGATTTGTTAGTGTATCCGTCGGCGAGGTCAGTGCGACAAAATTGATATAAGGTATATTTAAATTACTTAAATTTCGTGGTATATCAAAGATTAGTTGTTGAAAACCGACGTGTTCAAAATTGTCAGTTGTGGATTCATAGTCGTGTGTGAATATTACGGAACAATGTGAAAGATGCGTTTCCAGTAACTTTATAGCAGCAAAATTGAGAGCGAATGTAAATAAAATGATGCCCTTAAAATCTAGTAGAAGAAAGCACATCACCAAGAAATTTCGATTCATTGTACCTGTCGGTCAAGGTACGAAGTATGGATTGGGTACGTTAACGGAATGTGCTTATAAAAGAAATGTTCATTTTTTAACCTCTTTACCCCCTGTATTCCGGAGTGAAACAAGTTTTGTTTATGCAATGTACCAGACCACTAGACGTCATCAATACCATTATGATGGTGACGCAGATAATTTTTAGGTAAAAGCAGTTTAATGAAAACGCCAAGAAATGCATGCGCATCTCAAGTAAAAACACATTAATAGCAAATAATATAGCATTAAAGTAATCCAAGCTCATTATCTGATATGCGAAGAAGCATAATTTACGTAATTCCAGCTTAATAAAACCTTCGACCTTCACTTTATGCCACTGTATTTGAGTAGTAATAAGGAAGAGTTAATTGAGTTTTATCACAAATAAATATAAAATTCCATTTTTTCAGTTTTATCAACACTAGTAAAAGATATGGTCTTATACCATGGTTCATTAATTGTAAATCATTTCTTGAACTACTTTTAAAGGTGAGGTAACACAAGGTCCTAATGGATAAATATAGTCGTGCAGATATTCAACTACTTATTATTACAACTTGAAGTTGACGTAACCTAAATGAGACATGAACTTCGTTTAAACCGTCTCTAAAATCTGAATTGGGTGGTTCTTCGTGGAGAGACATGTACCAATCATAAATTATAGAAGGGTGTGACTTGGGCTTGTTTTCTCTCTGTAGGTTGAGTACGCTGGGAAATTAATTCAATGCTGGGTTAAACCTCATTGCCAATTGTCTTTCCGCTCCCTTAATCGAATGTCAAATGTCAATAAAGTAAACAACTGCAATGTGACTTGGGCTTGTTTTCTCTCTGTAGGTTGAGTACGCTGGGAAATTAATTCAATGCTGGGTTAAACCTCATTGCCAATTGTCTTTCCGCTCCCTTAATCGAATGTCAAATGTCAATAGTAAAGTAAACAACTACAAAGTGCAAAACAATTCTATAAATTAAAACTTTTCGGATACAGTTTCTGTAGATGGAGCTCCACATAATGTTGGGATGAGTAAAAGTTTACTACTTTATCTATTTCTACGAATTAATTAGCAATCTTGTATAGCGGTCAATAATTTATCGGCCCGCACATGAATCGTGAATGGTTCAATAAAGTAGACTGAATATTTCTGGTATATTTCTTTCTAAAAAATTAAATGACGTACGTAAGAAATAAAATTGTTCGGCAAAATGCATTCTAAAATAGATAAGATGTCTCTCCGTACATCCACATATATCTAAATCTAACCAAAATATGAAACACGCAACAGTGACATTTACGATATTGCGATAAGGGGTTTCAAGGTATCATTTTACAGAAGTTATCATGAAACTCTAATTACAATTTAATGAGTATGCATGATATATTCCCATATCAGGAACTCGAACATTGGAAGAATAGCTGTACATTGTCTAATTATACATTACACACAATTACTGGAATCAGCAGGCAGAATTATTTAATATTCATACTTAGTTATGGACCAATAGATATTAAAAATGGAGTATTACAAACGCGGAGAATTTTTGTCACTCGTTCTATTCCAAAAACCAAAGACATCATTGCAACACAGATTGTGTCAAAGCCACAAACTTGACGTTTTGCGACTTCAATTTTTTAAAGTCACAATGGTGGCCCTACAATTGAAACATCTTTTCAGTAGCAATTTATGTTGACACAAAAGAAGGAAGAAATGGATTCTTCATTCAAACATAAAAATGACATTAAAAATAACAGAGAAATGCACTTTTCACAAATGTCGGTAAACACCTTTACGGTGTTCGTGATTGCTACTATCACAATTTCTTTTGTGTACATTGTTATTTCGTTGGAAGCTGAAAAATGGGAAAACTCAGTGTCTGAACATAAGAATCTTCTACTAACCCCATTTGTCAACGCTGGAAACATTACCGAGGCAAGAGAACGTGCCAAAGTGATTCTCTTTCCTGGAGTGGAGAGCTACAGTGGTTTTCTCACAGTGGACGAAGCTTGTAAATCTCACATTTTCTTCTGGTTCTTCCCAGCAGCTGTATGTTAAGCAAAAAGTTTACTGTTGAAAGCCAAATAAAATTGAAACTTTACTTGGAAATGAATAAGACATATGCTAATTAATAACAATGATAATTTATCATTAATTAGTCAGGCAATGTATCAGCACCGCTCATCCTTTGGCATGGAGGTGGTCCAGGAACATCGGGCATGTTTGCTTTATTCCAAGGAACTGGTCCTGTGTTGCTGGATCAGAATGGGAAATTTTGGAAAGAGAATTTTTACTCGTGGGCAAAATACCGCTCTGTATTGTATTTCGACAATCCTGTCGGAACTGGTATTATCATATCATCATCGCTTGCAAATAAACATGGCTATAAATATTGGAAAAAAAGTGTTTGCGTAGGGCAAACAAGATGTTACATAACCAAACCCTTTTTGTTGTTAGGTTTTAGTTATTCAGAGTTTGGAGAGAATTGCTACGCTGCTTCCAATGATGATGTCGCAGAGAGCGGAGTGCTTGCCCTGAGACAGTTCTTCCAGCTATTCCCGGAATACCAAACGAGCTCTTTCTACATTTCCACATCTTCTTATGGAGGTATAAAGAGCTAATCAATATTGATTTATTTTCTAGACAATGACGACCACGACTGTGATGAAAGAAGCTGCAAACAATTTTAATTCATTTCGTGCCTTTGTATTGTGAAATTCTTACCAGGAAAATTTGTACCCGCTATTGCCGCGAGAATAGTCAATGATAACGAACTAGATAAAATAGACGGAAATCCAAATTTGACTTCAATCAATCTAAAGGGAATATTATCAATATCGGGGTTTTCCGATCCTATCCATCAGATAGACTATGGCCAATTCTATTATAATATGGGAATCATTAACGAATCGCAACTGAAGTACTTTCAGTCTCAAGAAACACTCGCGAAAGCTTACATACGAAGCAAGAAGTTCTATGAGGCTTATCAAGTAAACTACTCATGTCTATTTTATAATTTAACAATTTGTTTAAATGGATAAAATACTCTTATCAGGATAAGGTTTCTCTAAATCTTCATTTTTTAAGTAGATTATTGAGCCGTTGGTAATCGGTAACCAGGATTCCCCTTCGTATTTGAAAAACGTGACTGGCATAAGCCATCCGTTCAACTTCGTAAAAGACTTGAGGAATGAAAACCCCGACGATCGTATGTTCTTCCAGGATGTATTTTTGAATCAACCTTGGGTTCAGGAAGCCATTCATGTAGATACTAATGAAACAGGAAGAACATTTTCTACTACAAATGAAGATGTCTATGTTAATCTTGCAAGGGATCTTTACAAATCAGTAGCAGATTTAGTGGAGAATTTGTTAAATAAGGAGATTTATTTTCTATTCACTGCCGGACAATTGGATTTAATCGTTCCTCACACAACAGTCTCCAAGTTTGTGCATAGTTTGAAATGGGATAAAACTAAACTTTTTAATTCTGTCAAGCCCATTGCCTGGCAGTTGACGAAAGGAGACAAAGTTATAGGATACGGGGAAAGGGTAGGCAACTTAGTGTATCTAATGCTTAGAAATGCGGGACATCATCCATTTCTAGATGAGCCGGAATGGACAGAGAATATTTTATTAAATTTTGCCGTGTAGGCTTTTATACAATTTTACCGTTCTTCATATTCACATATATCGACACTCAAAACGCAAAACAACGCTTTGCAAGCCTATAATGTGATTAATTATACAGTTATGTATAGACTTATTTTATTGCGACACGAAACGCTCCATTGAATAATCTACAAACTTTTGTCAACGGTCTGATTTTTTTTGTAACACGCTTAAAGAAAATAGACAGCATAAGATTCACAATCATTTTATTTATTTTTCAATGTAACTTTAACATTTGATACATTTATTAACTGATCGTTTACGATAATCTTTGAAAGCTCTTCCGATTACGCACCAACATAAGGATTTACATAATCTCATCACACACCGTCCTAATCATAGTTTTAACCGTGATGTGGTTATTACCTAATTAAATAACAATTTCTATATGTCTATCTATATTTAACACAAAATACACTAATGTATATTTAACTTAAGATTAGCTATCTCTGTTATATACAATCATACACTCAATCAGCAACTTTAGAAGACTACCTATATAAAATTTTACGTAATATTATCAATTGTAGTTTATTTAGTACTTTATTTAGTTTCTTTCTTTAGTTTTAATAAACAGTTTTAAATCTGTGGAAATGATTGATTGATGTTCATGTATGTAAATGTAGTGTTCTGTTTTCTTTCAGCACAGTCTTAAAAAATAATTTTATGCTAATGATTTCATCAGTTCTAAAATATTTAGAGATGCCATCAGCCATCAGCTTACAAGATGTAAAAAGTATGTAGTTGTATCATGATTAAGATAACATTAAAAAGATTTTTTCTTTAAGCTATCACATATAAATCTAAAATCAATATAATGTTTTGTTTTTTTCGAAATGAAATCCTAAGTTTTGACCGTCATAATTTCCAAATTAACTGAGCTAGCTTAAAAATTAAGCTAGTGTTATAAACATATCCAGAGTAGGGCCAAAATTTCCTGTAAGTAACAACTACCTGGAGTTCTCGTCGCTAACAAAGTTCGCTGTTAAAAATGATTAAAATGAGTTCAATGACAGGCTCGAGATGAAGACAAAAGACTCGTCTGACCGCCGAAAGAAAGCACAAGCATTTTGGCTTTCATGATAAGCTGCTGTTGCAATGATGTTTTATGAATGTTTTATTTGTGCCTTATTCGTGTCCCATCCACTTCCTTGACTCCTTCTAGTAAAATGGTTTAATTAGAATATAACATAAAAACCTTCTACATAATATATATCATTCTTCCAATGCTTAATTTTGAAACTGGTTCAATTGGTTTGGAAATTATGGCGGTGAAAAATTATGTTATTATCACTTCCAAAAAATTCTGTACTCTATACATGCTAACCAAAAGTATTACATAAAGTTCAATATTTGCTGAGTTCAGCAAATTCGGGAATTGAACATAAATGCTACAGTTCATTATAGTCTCTTTACACACATCCTGCAATTTTAGTTGACACCTGTGCTCCTGACACCTAGTGTAATAAATATTGAACGAAACCACTTGGAAGTAATTCAAAGAATAGCGTTTCATCGAAAACAATTTTACTTTTTTACGCGAGTCACATTTAAGCGCAAAGCAAGCACCCAGAAAAAGTCAGTGCATAAAATTTATTAGGGAATTAGTGACGATGGTCTTCGGTAGGATACTAAAAACTCTAAAATAATACTGCATATGTAGCATTTTTCCCCTAGGTGGCTTTTTTGATAAGTACATACTTAATATTTTTATTTTTTGTACTACTTTTATAGGCTTTCTCTAGATTTCCACCTCTTTCCCTCCATTAACAGCAAATCTCTGCCGTTCTAAGCGTCAGCCTTCTAACTTTTATTTCTCTCCACCATCAATCGGTTTATAAAAGAAAGCATCGCTTGCACACAGCTCCTTACAAAGTCCTCAGTGAGTTTATGAAATATATTGCCCCCTCAACTTGATTTTTATACTTACCTATGTATTGGAATTTACCTGATTGTGATCAATCAATTTTAGTAATCTTTTAGTCTTGTCCCTAGAGATTTGAAACATAACGTAGACCTAATTTATTGATCTAACGAACCAGACAACCACGAGTACAAAATAAAATGTAAGGATAACGTCAAAGATGCAGACAATGCGAAACATGGTGAGAAGGAGGTAGAAGTTGAATCTGTCGTTCTGAACTAACATGGGCCTCCAAGGGAAATCATCGATGAATCCTGTCACGTTGAGTGTCACACAAAGGAAAACAAGAACCCCGACAGTTCCCACGAGGTTCGATAGTATCCAAACTGCCCCAGGTTTTTTGCTATGCTGAAATACACAGTAAAAAACTTTGATTATTTTGCGCATTTTGCAATAAATGGTCAAATTCTTTTATTTACAAAGTGAAAGTACTAAACTAAATAATAGGAGTTTTTCAAATGAAAGAGTGGATGAAATAGGGGAATTGGGTATTGTAACTGATAAACTCATTAATTTATTGTGTTGGATAAAGTTACAAAAATTGTGGACACAAATTTTGGACAGTGAAAAGTAACACAAACACTGACATTGAGTATCTTCGCCAATATCCCATCATTGCAATTCCTTGTACACACAATAATGAATAAAAATAGATGTGAAGTGCAGTCAGTAACAAACCGTAAACCCAACCAAAGTAAAGTAATATTTCGTCAGTCTTGAGAAAAAGTCGATAATTAATTTCTTCAGAATAGTTTTTCTCCAATTTGTAAATCTAAAGATAGAATAGATTTTGAAGGCTCTGTTCATGCAAATATTGTAGAATTGCCTCATAGAAGAAAGGGTGAACCGTAAAGAAAAAGGAAACTTTTAAGATCCAAATGTCTGTTCACAATGCCTAAACGAGTTTTTGAGTGGGTGAGATGAAGAATCAGGAATTGAAATGAAAATAATGATATTCTGTCCTTATACTTTTCATATGTATTATGATTTTCACTTGAACGACTTTCTCTATAAGCATTTCGTTCCTTCTTATATAAATGTTTCAGGTCCCTTGGATTAAAACGGTCGTATATCACGAAACATCTATAATATAATAGCGAAAAAATATCACCAATATTTTTACATAACTTGGAAACATACCCGTATTACTTAGCATAATGAATTAATAAACTTTATTGAAGTGTTTACTGATAGTGCTTATTACAAAAATAAGGTTCACTCAATTCAGTGCCTGTTGTTTCATATCCTTACAATGTAACATAATGAGGTGAGCGGTAAATATGTATGCACCGTTAAATACAAACTGGTTTTTGCTTTCCTTGCTCAAAGTCCTAACTCACAATTAATTTTAATAAATGTAGTCTACAAAAGAACTCGTTAGTACGGAATTCACAAAGCATAAAAATGTCACACCGACGTCATTCCTTCGCATTCTCAATTTCTTCACAATATGTCTTACTTATTTTCATTTCTTGGAATCGCGAGCAATGGTGTTGGTTGTGTGAGCTTAATTGAATTCATTCCTTCGCATTCTAAATTTCTTCACAATATGTCTTACTTATTTTCATTTCTTGGAATCGCGAGCAATGGTGTTGGTTGTGTGAGCTTAATTGAAAATGATCGTAAGATTATGGTTGACGTCCTTAGCATCATAACATATATATAAAGTAGATACTACTGTGATATTTAATTTTTCATGAAATGCTGGAGTTATATTAATCAATGACAAAACGAAGACGTGTAGATATCAAAACTTCTAATTTGAAATTTCATTTCAACAGGACATTTTTCACAAAACTACCATGTCATTCTAATATAAATTCCTATATCCTCTTGGCAAGTTATTTAGATTTTACAATTCTCCCAGAGAGAAGAGCCTACTAGTGAAAGTTTGGAAGAAAAATAAGATTCCGATTATACCAACATTATCCACATTGATTCATCCGAAATGGATTCTGTGAGATAGATACATGCAAAATCCAACCAAATACGCAGTTCCTTCAAAATTAAGAGTTGCATCTTTCTCCTTTCAGAGTAACGTCTCAGAAAATAGAGTGGCAATGATATGACATGAGCTATCGATTAATCAATATTTTGCTTTACATCCAGGTGTGATCTGAAACATTTAGGTACATAAATATGTGCCGATGTTGTGCAACTTTCAGTCCACCATTTTCTACCTACGCTAAAATTATATACTAATAATGTATCTATATTTATGTGGAGATTCCAGAAATGTGATTATGTGCCTAGTACCTATCTATTATAAAACTTAATTTACTTTTTTAAATGTGGTTTACATCACTACATATCCAATTGATGTAATAAATGGCCGTGGCATATACAATAACGTGTTCAACTGAACAAGCCGGATTCTTTGTGAAGACTCTGACGAAGACCGTCTCTGTGTGGTTCTCTCCAATAAATTCCAGTCACAAAGCAGTACAGATACAAATGACGTAACCATCCAATTTTGCAAGCAGGTTGCTTTCCTGCTGCAGAAGACGAGACAACATTGGTATTGGTGTCCTTTAGCAGGGACAAAGTAGGACGCAAAAAAGAGAGCTTACCGTGTGGTCTTACAGACTGTTGAATTAACGACAGGTGTATTTCAATTTCAAGGTTTGTTTTTCCCTTTCTTCAGAAAATGTAATGATTCATCCTAACAAAGGATATTAAAACATTCTTTCACAGTCAAATTCCACTGTTTGTGTTTCATTTTCGAAGAATGACGCAAAGCAACTGTTACGGAAATGGGACAATGTTTGTTTCTTAGTGTTTTCATGACCTTTTCACAGAGCGTCTCTGTCTTTTTTCTCTCTTCCACGATCAGATTTCACAACATATAACGTGCCTTCGTTTGTTTTCATAAGCAAATTAATTTTGTTTTTTGCGAATGGAATCATGTAATAAAATTCATCCTTATCTATTTTTAGATCCACAACAGTCATGTCATTTAATAGATATTTGGCTGATTGAAACAAAAGAAGGTTGTATAACATTTCCTAGTTTTTTAAACATTCCGATATGACTATTTCCATGATNCGAATGGAATCATGTAATAAAATTCATCCTTATCTATTTTTAGATCCACAACAGTCATGTCATTTAATAGATATTTGGCTGATTGAAACAAAAGAAGGTTGTATAACATTTCCTAGTTTTTTAAACATTCCGATATGACTATTTCCATGATTAACGTTTGAATCGAAGGGTGTAAAAATGTATCGATTATCACAAACGAATAAAATCTACTATTGTAGTTACAAAAACATTATGGTTAAAAAACTATTTTTTAGTGAAAGTTGGCTGGAAGTTTAACAAAAGGTATGTAATTTGGGTTTAAGTATAATTCATGACTTTTTCTAGTAACAAAGAACGTGAGTAGAGTAGATAGTTTTAGACTATCGAAAGATCCACAAAATCAACACTCGCTCAACTAGTATTAGCACAGTTTCCGTGTGACTTTTTATTGGTCCGTTGTATTGTGATGAATGTGAACATGCAGAAATAGACAGTGCGCAGTAGATGAATCAGTTCTGTTTGTCAAGAAGAATAAAATCTAAATGTAAATTGAACTTCTATGTTTCAATTTGATACAATTGATATTTGAAATTCCTTTTCCACGGCTGGCTGAGTACAAGAGGACTTTTGTAAACCGATTTTGCAATAACTAATTCTTTGAAACTATTGTACAAAGAGAATAAAACGATTGAAGTCTGTGAATGGGAGAAAAATAAATTCGAAATCTAGATTTTTATAGAAAACATGATTACGAAATCATATTAGAAAAATACGATACTCATACTCAAATTTTGAACGAGAAAAGTAACAAAAGCTTTTTTAGTAAAAAACAAGATAAAGCAGTGGGATAATTCCGTTGGACAACAAATCCAATGATTGAGAAATACACCTTTGACAATAACAAATAACAACTGCGGTGACACATAAGAAGGGGTTTATTGAAACTGAGCAAGCTGAATTGCCAATGACGTTTGTATCCAATGACTTATGTGAAGCTATATGTATTCTATTTTAACTTTCAGTTCAATAATTTTTTTGCTCACCACTTGTAAGTAAATCATCAATGCCCCCATAGTTTTACAAAGAATGGCAGATTCTGCCTTTTGAGAAAGCTTATACATTAGTTATTAGATAAGTGGCATTAATGGGAAACGTGTAAGAATCAGTGTAAGTGAATATGGTAAGGTCAATGATGATTGTGAAATGTATGTGAGTGGCTTGAGAAGTGGAAAAGCCTTCGTAAAGAGGAAACAAATTTGAGACAACTAGACAGACTGAACGTTCATCTTCATTACTTAGTACGAGTAAATTTTAATTTGAGTAAACGTACTTCTGAGTGAAACGAAGAGTGCAATCCAAACCATTTATGAAACCACATATAAAATAAGCCCCGCTGTTTCTCTTTCATATTATACTGACTTTGTTGTAGGCAAGTACCACTTCAAATATTGCAATGTCAGTCTGTTATAGAGAAACGTACTTTCAGTGAGTCCTATTAGAATACACGCTTGCATGAACCGTCAGTTTTCAAATAGCTTTTTCATATTATGTAGCAATTTTTTGACACAAATTTGCCACTGATTCCACTTCCACTTTCGTTTTGATTCCTTTCGTGTGGAAATTCGATTTTTTGGGGGTTGTGAGCTTACATTCATTCCTTTGTTCGCTTGAGAGCCCTTAACTTGAGATTGGTATTATAACGTATCATGTTGAAAATAAGTTTCGACAAAACAGTGGAAAAAGTGAAGTTCTATTTAGATTGTTAAAAGTATAAAAATCTTATGCGGTTCTTATGTACACAAAAACATTTCCAAACCAATCCATACGTGTAGGTGTAACATTCGTTGTCTGAATGAATCTAAGGATCTTAAGGAAGCTGGTTCTGTGGTTTTGCAGTCCTGCTAAGGGATATATCTACATAGTAAAACAGTAAAAGGATTGAAACGAAACCCAACTTTTGTTTGGTATAATTCTCATGTTTGGTTTTGAATGAATTTCGGTGGGAACTAACCCTTTCCTTTCCGCAAATTGAGTAAGGAAAGGAATATGAAAGTAAGATCTGAAAGGTGTTGGCATTGTTATTCCCAGCACTGCCTGAACTTCTAGTTTCAGAATAATATTCCTCCTTAATTTTCCAAACTTTTTAGTCACATAAATGCTTGCTCTTTCACCTTGCCACATCCAAGCATCTGAGAAGTAAGCAGTAAATGTGTTAATGTCTTTGTTGCTCCAGTTTGATCCACCAAACTTTCTCTCATTTCTCCGCACAGTTCCTGCAGAAACCCCGAAAGTGAAAGAAATACTGAACAATGTGGAAACAAATGTCTCTAAGAAATTATAACAATTTTGCACAACACAACATCGATTCAAAATGACTTTTTCTAATAACAACTACAATGAGATATATTATTCTAGACAGTTCGTCCTCAAAGTTGAAAATAGATGTGACAAGAAATTGTTATGCTACCTACAAAGCCGACATGAGGTGATAGACAAACAACGAGACGTAGTAATCACATTGATTATATTCTCTTACTTCGTTATAGAACTCAGACGAAATAAAGGGAAAGTGTAAACTAGGGAGTTTCTTAATAAAGATGTAAGGCATGAGAAAAGTAAAGACACGTAATTCGGAAAGAAAGTTCTCAAACTTTCGGGTTTACTTTATGTCCATTCTATTCTCATGAAACGTGCAGGTGCTGCAGCAGCACAAAAAGTCATTGTACTGTAGCATTTCACAGATCCTATGAAAACAATAGAATTGGACTACCCACAGTAGAAACTACAATTTTTGGTGAAAGTAACTATCATATGTATAATATATCATAGCTAAAGGGCTTTATGTAACCCTTCATTTTTGAATGGTGGAAAAATCAATGCCTCTCTTTGTCATCAGTTGTTTATACTTAATCATTATTACTGGTAACTACATAAAACTCTGAGTA
>VYYJ01002450.1:0-21542 GCA_021029165.1 Cyphoderus albinus | reverse complement strand
AACCGGAGTCTCACCGGGATTTACTCCAGGGAAGACTTTAGGGAACAGTACTGCATCAACGATAGGGCGCTGCAGGGGCTGGAAAAGTCCAGGAGCACCGGGTTCCTCTTCGGGTGCCTGTCCAGTTATCAGGTTTGTTACAAGAAACTCATGATTTATTATTTTTTTAAACCATTCATCGTTAAAACTTTTCTCTAAGTTTTTATTACATGAGTTTTTGTTTTAAAGTTCACGATAACTCTTATTAAACCAAAAACAAATCGAAAGTTTTTTTTTCAACTGGAGCTACAAACGGTTTAATAGGGGTTTAAAAAGATTTTCTTCTATAATAACCCACAGAAGAAGAGTTTAAAGTGATATAAAAAAATTAAGTGTAGGTTAATTTATCCGAATGAATAAAACATGAGTTTTGTAATTGGTTTTTTTCTACGGGTGACTTTTTTAAAAAGTTGATTTAATGAGAGTTTTGATATAACAAAGGTGATTTAAAATTGTTCATGATTCTTCTGTTGTATATACTCTAGTTAAATGGAGTTCAAGTGAGTTGAAAAGATTTAATTTCAGGTTTAATATGGTTTATAATCAGGATTTTGATTGAACTGATATGAATATGTTTTTGTTGCACGTGTCCCCCTAGGAAAGTCCCTGCAAGAAACGTGACAACAGCACAAGCACGAGCGGTTTCTTCACGAGTTGCTATGGGAGACAGCCCCCGATGGACAACTATGAGGGAGGAGGTGGAGGAGGAGGAGGAGGAGGAGGTTATGATGATGAGTACAGGGGCCACCCGAGGGAGTACGACGGGGACGGTTACTATGGAGGGGGTGGTGCGGGGCAACGGGGATACCCGTCCAGGTTTGATTGAGCATTTACTTATTTAATATTTTTTATGTTTTCATTACAAAATCTCGAATTTTATATCCGAATTTTTTAAATTGCGTGTCCATAGGTACTACGAGTTTGACGAGAGGGGATTTGAGCGGGTGAGCGGCGGTGCGAGGTGCTCTGCGAGCAGGTTCGTGTCCAGGGAGAGCCTCTACGAGCAAGCGAAGCGGTACACTTGGGATGAGGAGGTTCGTTTGTGTTTCCATGCCAACGGGGCAGCGTGTGTGTGTGTGTGTATGATTTTAAGTCTGATTTTGTTAAAACTATGTTACGCAGATGCACCGTTATGTGGAGCGTTTGTCAACGGAGGGTGGTGGTGGTTACGGTGGCCCATCACCGGACCTATTTCAGCAGCAGCAGCAGCAGCAGCTTCTTCATCACCATGAGGACCAACAATCATCAGGGACATCGGTTGCTGCCGTGGTGGCCTCAACTTCAGCAGGTCAGCAACTGCAGCAGCAGCAGCAGCAACAGCCATTATTAACAGGAGCTCAACAACAAGCACAACAGCCACAGTCGACTCAACAGCAGCAGCAACGGATGGTGGTAACTAGGTACCCATCAGCTCCGGTCTCTGCGATCGAGTCGACTCCGTAAACACGTGTCATTCGACAACTCTACGCTTGCCAGGTCAATCACTGCCAGCTCGTTTGACGAGCACAAGATGAAAAAAGCGATGAACATTGTCTGTGGGGAACAGCAACAGCAGCAACAGCAACAAGCAGCTGCACAGCAACAACGGGAGCAACAGCAACGGGAGACGAGGAGGGTGTGTCACGGGATGGGAGGATCCTCCATGAACATCAGCCAGGAGAGACTTCTTCTAGACTCGGGGAGGAAAACGCCCGAGCAACTCGTCGTTGGAGGGGTTGTCGTCGCAGGGGGATCTGGGACCACGCTTGTGGGGGTTGTGGGTTAGTGGCCAAGAAAAATTAAAACGCCTTTTTCATCAGTTTCCATGGTAATCCTTTTTTTAAATTACTTTCACAATTTAGGCCCCACATCTTCACAAACGCAGCAGTCCCTCCAGCAACAGCAGCAGCAGCAGCCAGCGGCTACGATTCTCCAGCAGCAACAGTCAGCAACAAGCGCTAGTAGCGGCTCAACAGGGCTTCTACATGCATGACTACGGGCAGAAGAAACCGTTGCTAGGGACGGCGAGCACGTGCTCCATCAACTCGAGCCTCATGCGGACGCAGTCGACACAGACAGAGTCTTTTATTGTGCGGGCCAGGTAGAAAAAGATATGAGACTGAAATATTTTTATGCACATACATTTTAATTCAATTCGAAAATTAAAAATCTTTTAAATTTAATTCTGTGTGTATAAATAAAATTTAAAAAAAAAATCTGAACAAACTTTTTAGCGGCCCGCCCTCTTACCTGAGCTTGAGCCCTAGGACCAGCTACAAAGTATGTAACAGACAACTGGTGAGTTAGGAGATTTTGCAGAGAAAATTAATACGTTGCCATCGTGAGTTTTAATCGTGTGCATTTTTTTGAAATTGTCACAGGTCCGAATGGTCTCACAGGGTGCGCAGACAAACGGGTATCTGCTTGATTCTATGTTGCAGGAACTGAGTTCCAAGGTAACGGGATTGAATTTTATTTACAAATTTTAATACCTATTTTTTAAAAAAAATTTGTTTATCTTTGCTTTAATCTTTGCCCGGTTTCCAGTTCTCCAAATCCATCCACGAGATCAACGTTCAAACGGACAAGACAGGGGCACCAACGGTGGGCGTCGCGGCAGCAATTTCCTCGACGACAAAATCATCCTCAGCAGCAACGGTATCAGCAGCGACGGTTGCCGCTCTCGCTTCAGCTGAGCCCTCTCCTCCCCTCCCAGCCTCCAATCCCTCCTTCCGAGCCGCTCGAAGGGCCCCTTCTAGAACCGCCGAGGGCCATCGACCTGCTCGATCTCACGAACGAGGAAGAGTTCCATGAAAACGTGATTCTGGGGCTGGGCGCGCTCTACCCCACGACCAAGAACCTCGAGCATGAGACCCATGACATGATGAGCTCGTCCAGGTTCGTTGAAACACGCAACATATATTACTTTTTTAAACTCACATTAACTCATTTTAAAAACTCATTTTAACCCATCTTTAAAACTCATTTTAACTCAATCTTTAAAATTCACATTAACTCAAGTTTTTAACTCACATTAACTGAATTTTTTAACTCACGTTAACTCAAGTTTTTAACTCACATTAACTCAATTTTTAGACTCACATTAACTCATCTTTTAAACTCTTATTGACTCCAACTCAGACTATTTTGAACCGTTATATTTTTTTCTCCCACCACAGCGGCAGCTACTCTGTGTTCCTTGACGACGGCGCCCTCGCCGACCCGCACAACATCCACCACCATCATCACCATCACCACCACCACCACCACCCGATGTCGACGCCCACCTCGAGTTCCCTCCTTCTCATGAAAAAGATCCTGAACGAGAGTCCGTCGAGGGGCAGTCTTCCCAGTCCCGGTCACGTGGCGATCCTGCGTCCCCCTGAGGGCTTCCGTGACTCCAGTGGCTCCGTGACGGAGGCGGACAACGACGTGGGCAGCGTTGGCGGTGGCAACGGGAAGGACCTGGTGCTCGAGTCGTCCACGGCGGTCGTTCCTTACTACGCAGAGGAGTTCCCACACTACGTGCCGCACCCCGTTCACCACCATCATCACCACCACATGGGCGCGACCGGTGCCATGGCAACGGGTTCCGCGAAGAAGAAGAAGAAACCGAGCGTGAGGGCGAAAAGCGAGGAGCGGGCGGTTGTGAGCGATGTGGAGGGCGGTGCCAGGAAAGGGTATGGAGGCCCTGGCAGTGGCGGCACCTTCACCAGGGGCAGCAAGACGGACGCCGCGACGCAGAGCAGCATCAGTCTCCATGCGTCGCTTCACGATCTCACTACCATTGATGATGATGATTCGGGTATCTACATGGAACCGTACACATCCGGAATTTGGATTTACATCGGCGAGAATGAAGAGATCCAGGTCTGGAAGGGCAACACGGTGAGTCGTCATGGAGACATGTACAACATTCTTAGCTTTACATAATTGTAAAAATTCAATTAACGAATGGACTTTTTTCTTAAAGTCTGGAGTGTCGTGCTACTCGACCCCTGCGCATGAGCCCCTGACGAGGACTAGCAGCGGGGAATCGACGCTTTCGGAGCGGGAGTTTTACAAAAAGTTCACGGCGCTCACCCACAGAATGGTTCATAGGAAGGCGAGCGGTGAGATCTACAGGAGGCTCAGGGATAACACACTGGGTATGAAAACCAGATTAACTCGTACTTAAACTCTCATTAAACTAACCATAACTAATGTTAACTTTGATTAATCCCATTTTTCTAAAGAAATCAACAAACGCGTGAGCTTGAGCCGTTCAGAGGGCGGAGAGTTCGGTTTCCGTATCCACGGCTCCCGTCCCGTCGTCGTGTCTGCGGTGGAGCCCAACACCCCCGCTGAGGAGTCGGGTCTCGAGGTGGGCGACGTGATTATGAGTATCAACGGAGTGAGCGTCCTGGACTCGAGTCACTCGGACGTTGTTCGAATCGCTAAACACGATCTGCTGGAAATGGAGCTCGCCCGCACTGCCGATATTATCAGCAACGTTGCCGTTAGAGACGACGTGATTTTCCGGGGAGATTTGTGGCGGTTCAAGGGACACTACTTTGTGCTGGATCAGAGCTGCGCGGAGGGGGGTGAAGGGG
Organism: Cyphoderus albinus; assembly: GCA_021029165.1. Classification (NCBI taxonomy): domain Eukaryota; kingdom Metazoa; phylum Arthropoda; class Collembola; order Entomobryomorpha; family Paronellidae; genus Cyphoderus; species Cyphoderus albinus. The sequence continues at coordinate 16,932 of VYYJ01002450.1, read as the reverse complement.
AAGAGGATCAGTCGGGGGAGATCGAGGGGGAGGCGGAGGATGAGGTCAGTGGTGGTGGAGGAGGTGGAGAAAGTGCGGAACACAGCAGGATTGAGGAGGTGGGTGGAGGTGGTGGAGGAGGACCCGCCGGCTCACAGGTTCAGAGGAGGAGGAGGAGGAAAAGGGGAGGGGCTGGGGGAGTCAAGAGGCTAGAGATGTGGGTCAAGAGGTGGGTAGTGATGAAGAACACTTTAAAAAAATATTTTTAACTGTTCCCATGGAAACAATTATTTGTAAAAAAATTTTACTTGTTACTCGTTTCCAGGCACTTTATCCTCCGCACGGACTACTGTCTCTACTACTACAAGATCCAGCAGCCTGCGCAGCCGCAGCTAGCGGCGGTGGGTTCTCCGTCGTCAATGACAACTCAGCACCAGCCACCCCTGCCGCCCGCCTCTTCCTATTTCCCCCCACTCGGCGTCATCCCGCTGTCCCATGCGCACGCCTTCCTTACTCAGCCAACCGACGAGATCATCCTCTTGCACGGGGAGGCGGCGACAGCGGCGGCGGCAGTAGCGCAACAACAGGGCGGGTCGGGTTCATCGTCATCGACGCCCTCGGTGCTGTACCCGTTCGAGCTTCATCGGACGAGTATCGTGAGGGCGCAGCCGAGGGTGGGTTGGGTACATTTAATAAAAACATTTTTTTAAAGTGTGTAAATTTCAAATACTTGGAACTCGTGTATTTTTTTTGTTCTGTTGCCTAGGTGAGTGAGCTGATCCTTGGTTGCGAGAGCAGGGACGAGCGTAACGAGTGGGTGGAGGTGCTCGACCAGACCATCCGACAAGCGGTGCAAGACGACAAGTGGGTCGGAATCTCGGGCAGGTATACGTGTTACCAGAGCAACCTATACATAAATAAATAGATTTTATATCATTATCTTTAACTTGGCAACGGATTTTCCACCCCGTTAGATACGTGATGGGTCATTCTCAGTGCATCCCGTTCCCCGACTGCAAGGGTGTGCTGAATAAACTGGGCAGAAGGTTCAAGACTTGGAGCAAACGCTTCTGCGTCCTCAAAGACGCCTGTCTCTATGTCTACCTCATGGAAGAGGAGCCCGTCAGTTTTTATTCAATAAAATATTACGCCTTAGCAACACGCTCTCATTATTCTTGTTTTACAATTTACTATACTCGGTTTTTATTAGAAAATGTTAATTAAAATTTCATTTTTGTTTAAACTTTTCTTCAGACGGCTCTTGGTGCTGCGCATCTCCATGGTTACCGCGTGCAGACAGTGTCGAGTCTCGCGGTGGGAGGGAAAAAGCACGCGTTCGAGCTCATTCCTCCGACGACGACAAGCGGAGTGCAGATGAGGCACTACTACCTCGCGACCGACTCCGAACACGACAGGAAGAGGTACATAGTTACCATGACAACACAATTTTCCATCAAACTATCTAAATTAATAATTTGTCTTCTTCATATTTTGTTACACACAGGTGGCTGGCCGCCCTCGAGTACTCGATTGACCGCTGGATAAACATTGGCGAGAAATCGACGGTAACGACGACGACGAGTAGCAGCACGCCGGTTCCGGTTGTCCCACCTCAATCACAACAGCAGCAACAACAACCACAACAACCGCCGTTGCAACATTCGAGTTCTGTACAATCAACTGGAGGAGTGTTCCTCGTAGTCATGGCAACGGGAACATACACGATGTTGAAGAAAACGATATCAATTGTGCTAATAAAAAAACCTAATTACATGATAATAGTGAAAAAATAAATAATGATGTTAAATTTTAAAAAAAACTTGATAAGGTCTCCAAAAAGTTTCCTTGGTAACGATCTTAAACACACACACACACACGCATGTAAAAAAAATTTCTCTACCGCAGCAATATTCAAAACCAAAAATTGAAAAAAAAAAACTTTGTAATACTCTCTAATAAATAAAAAAACTCTGTGCTGTGTGTGCACAGAGGGGGTTTTATCGTAATTCTAATTAAATCTTAATTAATTAATTAATTAATTAATTATAAAAACAAAAAATAATTCTTATGCCAACTTTTAATATATAAAAAAACCACAGTTCAAAAGAGAAAAAAAAATAAGACGAAATCAGAGACGGTAGTGTAGACGGTTTTTTAGGGGCGTCCCGTATAATAATTAATTAATACAATATTTATCCTGCTTAATACTATTGTGCGTTGCCATGGTAACACACGCACAAGTACGTACCTTCTTTTGTTTAAATATTTGTCTCATTTTTTTTTTCTCCTTAATGTCTGATTTTTGAGAGTTTATTTAGAAAAGAAGAGTTGCCTATAGCAACGTGCTAAGAAAAGAAAAGAAAAGAAAAGAAAAGAAACAATAAACGAGAGAGAGTTGTGAAATATAAATAATATTTAATAATTTAAAAATGGTTGTGAGGGTAAACTCTTAAACTATGACACACTTTTTTGTGATACAAAAGAAAAAAAAAACAGTCAATTCAACTGGAGAGAAAAAAAGTCGTTTAGAGTTGTGTGTCTGTCTGCCATGGGCAACGTAAAAAATTAAGTAATTTAATTTGTGACATTTTCTTTAATGTCTGTAAGTTTTTGTGGAGTTAAAATTCATTTGTAAACTTTCCTTGCTGTTGTTATTAATGCCATGGTTTCACGCGTATTGAATTGTTTATTATAAAATTTAGTCGTTCATCGAGTTGCAGTTTTTCTCTCTCTCACTTTCACTTGTTCAAGGAAATAAAAAAAGAAAACAAAATCACGCGTTTTCATTCTTCTTAATACAATTCAGACTGTGTCAAATTTCTGTTTCATTTAATTTGTCGCCTAGTCACATGGCGCTCATCATTTCTCTTCTTGTTGACATTCTAGTAATATGCTCATAAACAAAGACAAAGTGACAAACAACTGATATACTTATATGCAGTTTAAAAGCATCTTAAATGCAGTTTAAAAGCATTTTAAAAGCAATTTATATGTACTTTAAAAGCATTTTAATTCACCTTAAAAGCGTTTTAAATGCCCTTTAAAAGCATCTTAAAAGCACTTTAAAAGCACTTTAAAAGCACCTTAAAAGCATCTTAAATGCGCTTTAAATGCACTTTGAATGCACTTTAAAATCACTTTAAATGCACTTTAGATGCACTGTCAAAGCGTTTTGAATGCACTTTAAACGCACTTTAAATGTACTTTAGATGTATTCTAAATGCACTTTAAATGTACTTTGAAGCACACAACTAACCGCCGTGTTCCCTCACATATCATAAAGGTTTCAAAACGTGGCATGTTGGTAAATTAGGTTTTAAAAGCAGTCACGAATTGACAAAAACAAATATATAAATATTATCACATATTTTTTATAACTTCCAAAACCAAAAATGATAAGTTTAGTTTAGTTTAAACAAGACAAACAGCCTAATAACACATAACAGCCTGTAACTGCAAAAAGAAGAGAAAAAAAGGCAACAAAGGAAAAGTAAAAAAAAAAAACGAAGGCTTTGTTCAACAACAAACACACGCATCTTCTTATTATTCTATTCTGTCTCATTTCACCCCAAAGTTTCCCCGCCGCCCCGCAAACTTCTCCAGTAAATAAATAGCAGCAGCAGTATAAAATATTAGCATGCAGCAGCAACAGTAGTAGCAGGATAAAAAAATAAAATAATAATAAAAAAGCTGTCATTTTCATCTCTTCTTATCTTAACACATGTGTACAGGGAAAAAATAACCCAAAATTAAAAAAAAATCTGTTAATTGTCATCAGTTAAAAAAGAGTGTGACATGTCACAATAATAATAATAAATCACCACATATTAAAACGAGAAAGTTTATAATAAAACATCGTTAACGTTTAGCGATTCCCAGTTGTTAAATCTGTTCAAGGTCCTAAAGCAAAAATATTGTCAAAAACTCGTGAAATCATCAAAAGTGAAAGTTACAAAATTCTTCTTCTTCTTCTTCTTCTTCTTATCCAGAGAGAGAGAGAGAGATTTTTCTTGTTAAAAAAGGGGATTTTCCATCAGAGACAGAGGCAGAGGGAGCAACAAGAAAAAATTAAAGAAGAAAGACAAGAAAAAAGTGCTCGAAGAAAGAAATACGCAGCAGCAGAGAAGGTCGCCGTCGTTGTTGACACATACCAAGATTATTAAAAACAAGCGAAGAACCGAACCGTGTGTTTATTGTTACCTGGACGACGAACAACAACGCGAAGAAGAGGAAAAAAAATAAGAGAAAGCAGCAGCAGCAGAGGTGAGGTGAAAATTTTTTTTTTTGTTCTTTTTGTTAGGCTTTTCTTTCTTTTCAGCATTTTTCTTTTTTTTCTATGGTAAAAAGAAAAGACGTTCGAGAGATAAGAGAGAGAGAGAGAGAGAGAGAGATAACCATCATTATTTTCAGTATTATCATTTCCATGATATTCCAATGTGTAAAATAGTATTAGTAATAATAATAATAGTAAAAAATAAAAAAGCCTGTATAGTTATAGCAACAAGAAGAAGAAGAGTAAATTTTGAAGAAGAATAGCACTCACGAGCACCCCCGTGAGTAAACGAGTGTGAAGAAGCGAGAGAGAGAGAGAGAGACTCTCTGTTTTTTAGTTGTTTGTTTGTGGAGAGAAAGCGAATCCTATCCTATCCTATCCTACCCGATATTATTATTATTATTTTCGGTGTTTTCGACCACCACCGACGAGAGAGAGAGAGAAAGCAACAGCGAGTGAGAGCTTGAGTCAGGCCTGTCTTTCTCTCTCCTGTTGTGACAGAGCTCAGCAGGAGAGACATGAAACAATAAAAATGTAAGAAAAAAAAACGGAGAAAAAAATATCGACCAACCAACAAAATAGAAGACAGCAGGAGGAGAGAGAAGAGAGATACGACGACTAAGACGACGGCAACGGTAACGGTGGTGATGATGATGAGTGAAAGCAGTAGGTAGGTAAGGTAAGGTAAGGTAGCAGAGGTACGGTGTATATTTGTGTGAGGTAGTACTGAACTTAACTGACTATACTGGGAACGAAACGGGAGAAAAAAGCAAAAGCAAAAGCAGCAAAGCTCCCATATGCAAAAAAAACATAAGAAAAAAGAAAAGTGACTCACTCGCGAGAGAGAAAGAGAGAGAGAAATTCTCTTTTCTCTTTTCTGCTTTCTCTCTCAGTCTGAGTCAGTGCTAGTTCTCCTCATAGCCTAATCATCCTCTCGCTCGTCTTCGTGTGTAAAACCTTCTCTCTCTCTACTTTCTCCGTCGTCGTCGTTTTTTTTTCTCTCTCGGTTTCTCTCTATCTAAAAACTACGTTTTCTTTTCTTTCGCTCTTCTCTCGCTCTCCGTTTTTCGTCGTCGTCGTCGTTGTTGTTTTGGTTCGTTGTTATTTGATGATGATGATCATGATGCCCGTGTGTGTGTGTGAAGGAACGAACGAACGAAAGTTTTCTCTCTCTCTCTCTCGTTCTCTGAGTTTTCTCTCTCTCCAGTTGAAGGTCCTCCGACCTTGGACTCTCCGTTAAGTTCGTTCGTTCGTTTCAAAGAGAGAGAGAGAAGAAAAAAAAAGAACACACACAAAAACACACACGGATACACAGACAAACACGACACACGATACAACGTACTTCAAAAAAAAATATATCAGAATCAAGAATCAAACACGCATACACGGGCATCATGTCGTCGAAATAATAAATAGTTAAGCCCAAAAAAACCATTTTATTTTTTTAAAATCACACTTTTTAAAAGATTTTTCCTAAATAAAAGAAAGTGTGTGAACAGTGAGAGAGGGAAATAGAAGAGAGAGAAAGAGAAAGTCTCTCTCTCTCTGATCTTTTTGGAAACGACGAATATATTAAATCTTATCTTATTCACTTTCACTCTATTTGAATTTTAATATTTGATTTTTTCCAGATAATAAAATAAAATTTGAAAATATCGGATGTCCTGCTACAACACCACAACCGTCGTAGTTGTTGTTGTTGCTCCCGCAGCCACAGCTACTACTACCACCGTTGGAGGAAAGAAGAAGAAAAAGTGAAAATTCTTCTTTAAAAAAACAATAAAAATGTGAGGAAGATTTGAAGGAAAAATATTTTTAAAAAGTGTGTGAGGTGCGCGTGTAAACGAAGTGTTTGGTTGGAGTAAGAGAGGAAGAGAAGAAGAGAAGAAGAAGTTTGAAGAATCACGAGAGTCTCGATCTATCTATGGCGTTCACGTTCAATAAGGTGAGGAGGATTTAAATTTTAAAAACAAATGTTTATGAATATTGTTTTTTAAACGATTTTTCGGGGTTTTATTTTATTTCTCCTTTTTATTGTTTTTTTTTCTTACTAGGAGACGCGAAGGAGTCTCCGTGAAAGGATCAGAGACGGCATCGGGACCGTCGTCCAGGCACCCGCCAACATCCTCGGAGTTGGCGGCGGTGGAAGTGGTGGAGGTGGTGGTGGAGGAGGAGGAAGTGGCGAGGGGATCATGGGGAAGGGGTCAGTGACGACAATCAAAATAAAAATAATAATAAAATGTATATAAAATTGATAGTAAATTGTATAAAAGTTGTTGTGTTGTTGCTTTCTGCAGCGGTGGTGGCCCCTCGACCCTTCTTCACCAGCAGAAAAAGTCTCACTCAGTGGACAGCACGGTTCTCCAGGAGACAGCCGAGGATAGTATTAACGCGAGGAAAGGCGGCTCCGCATGCCAGCTCACTAGCGCTAACGTCATGACAACAGGAGGAGCAGCGGGAGCCACCGTATCATCATTATTATTATCGTCATCCGGAGGAGCAGGAGGCACCGGTGGATTGAGTGGAGGCCCTTCGTCAGTGGCGTCCTCAGCGTCTTCGTTGCCACCGCCATCTCCAACGTACCTGACTGCCGAGAGCAGCAGCAACACGCCCGGTAGTGGTGGCGACCATGGTGACGGGAGCAGTCGGAGTGGAAGCGTCAGCTCGTGCTCGTCAAGCACCAGCAGCTCGCCGAGCAAGTACAGGACCTACGTTGTCAAGACGAACGACACCGTCACGAGCATCGCCGCGTCATTTGACTGCACTCCCACCGAACTCATGCGGGTCAACAGGCTTATCACAGCCAGGTAAGGAATAAAGAAAAAAACGATAAGCAAAAATACTTTTTTTTTTCAGATTTCCATGACAACGTTTTTCATCTCCTTAATTTTTCCCCGCTTGACAGAGTGCTGTTCCCAGGCCAGGTGCTAAAGATCCCCCACAAGCGCACAACCAGCACATCCGGACAACAACCACCGTCGATAAGCGACTCAACAACAGAGACGTCTCAGGTTCACCACCACAACATTCAAAACCTCCCCCAGCCTGGTCATCATCCCCATGGCCACCATCACCACCACCACCACGACCCCGCCACTGCAAACATTTTAGAGTCGATAACGTACGCTCAGCGAAAGTTCCTCAAGATCAAGGTGCGTCACGTCACCGATGGGAACGGGGTCGTTTCAGGAACGCTTCTCATCACGCCAAACGCCGTCATGTTCGACCCGAATGTCAGCGACCCTCTCGTCATCGAACAGGGGGCCGAGATGTACGGTGAGTTGACGGACAGACAAAAGAAAACGCTCTCGAGACCTTTGATTTGATTGAGTTGAAAAAAAAAAACTTTTTTTTTGTACAGGGATCATCGTTCCGATCGAGTACATTATCGGTGCTTCGATTTGGTCGGACATTTGTGGGATGCGCGTGAGGGGCAAGGAGGCGTTCATTCCACCGGGGCCTAGACCTAGTGCTCTGGGGCGTCGACTTTGCCAGTGGAGGTGGCAGTGCGGTATTGTCAGACCTGCAGCAACCGGGAAGGGGGACACCCACCGTTCTCGAGGAACAGGCAGGAGATGCAGATGCCGCCTCGGAAACGAAGGCAGAGGAGGAGGAGAAAAAAGGAGATGCCGCCGCTACTGAGGTGGTGGTCGTGGAAGGTACAGCGGCGGCAGCAGCATCCGGAGGAGGTGATGGAGATAAGGTGTCAGAGGAGAAAGAGGAAACGTCAACGATCGGACGAGTGTCAAAAACAAAAATCAGAGGTGGAAGAGTCTCACAACAGTAATAATAACAATAGTAATAATCACCATAGCAACAACAATAACAATAACGGCAATGAGTCTCCAACGAGCAATAGTAGCAGTAATAATAATGGCAACAGCCGTTTCGAGGTAAACCATTTTTTTTCTTTCGTTTTCTTTCAAGCATGAATTTTCTAAATATTAAAAATAAAAATATTTAAACAAATGAAGTGGTCATGATTTCATCCTGAAGTTTACTGATGTTGTGTTTGTTGTTGTTGTCTGATTTAGGCGGTGACGGAGTCACCCCCTGAAAGACGAGTCGTCGTCATCCTCATCGTCGAACACGACGACAGTGTCGACGGTTACCCCCGAGAGCAGCGTTGCCACTTGGTATTTTTGTCTCACGATAGGAAGGCCAAAGCCACAAGATGGAGGTAGCACGGGAGGTGCTGACCAACAGGCGAACAGGGCGAGGAGGAACCCATTCTGTGTCACGTACGGACAGAAAAATACCGTGCGGCCAGAGTTCTGGTTCAGCGTCGGGAAGGAACAGGTTAGTCGGGAGGATAATAATAAAAATAAAAATAACAATAGCTCGTTACTGTGGTTACTTTATTTTGTATAAATTACAATTATAAAAAAATACTGAGCTTGTGTGATTGTGTCGTGTTTTTTTTTGTAGGTGCCGGAACTGTTCAAGTACTGGATGTTCTGGTGGCCACATCTCTATGGCGATGTCGATCTGAAGGTGAGGGGTTACGGATTTTCTTTTAAAAAAATATTATTTAATTTTAAATTAGTTTATAACTATTTGATTGTGGTTACCTCAATAACATACATGACTTTCCTAAATATTTTGTGCTTATCTTAAAATCACTTCAAAATCAGCGAAAATCTCGATCAACTCACGAATAACTCTCCCAAGCAAAAGCCGGAATTTGTTGTTGGTTTATCATGAGTTTGATGAAAGTCAATTCACGATCAATTGACGATTAAATCCTCTTCACCCCTGACAACTCCTGGGTTTAAAAATAATGAGTTTTACTTGATTAAAAGCTATGCAAATAATTCTTTAAAATACCAGTTTTAACTCATGTCCACTCATCAACCTTTTTTTTTTGTTTTTTCCCCCAGGTCGTGTCAGACCGCGGTTTCCAGCTCATCGACTGGGACAACCTGGACGTTGCCGGGTGGAGGTTCGAACCGTTTTTTAACTGAGCTCTAATTAATTTAACCTCCCATTAACTGAAAATAAAATAAAAACAAATTCTTGAAATACAGGCTGGACTCTACTCCCGGAGTTGGTGGCGGTGCCGTGAGCGGCGGTAACGGTGGAGCTCCTGGCGCCCCCCGCCCCAGAACTAGCAACGAGGAGGGTAGCGAAGAGCAGTCGATGGCTCAGGAACTCAACGAGCTCACCAAGGAGTCGTGGGAGGTGAGAACACTTTTACGCGCTAATATAAACAAACCAACTTTCACACACACACACTCTCTTATCAAATCATTACTTTTTTCACCTTTTCTTATTACTTCACGCTTATCGAAAATTCGAAAGCAAGAGAAGAAAAAAAAATTCTATTTTTTTTAAAGATAGCAGCAAACAGAATTTTTTATATTTATAGAGTGAGAGAAGATTTAACAGAAAGTGTCGCGCGTTGCTTTAGTTACTTATTATACTTCACTCACTCACTCTTTTGTTTCTAAGAATTTAATCACCACGAGAGTTACGTTTGTCTTTTGAAAGAAAATTATTCGAGCGCGGGAATATTTTTTATTTTCAATGGATTTTTTAAAATTTATTTTTCTCAAAAATTTCTTTATGGTGCGTTCAAAAACACGGATTTAATGAAAGGGAAAATGTGGGAATGAATTCCTAGCAACGGTCTGTAGGCGTCGTTGTGGTGAATAGAAGTTCGAAAACGCACAGGAGATCGAAGGTTTCCGCTTTTAGAGGTTCGAGTTATCTTTCTGTGCCGTTTCTTTTGGTAACGCGGTCTTCTGAGAAAACGCCTTTCGTCAATGGCGTCTTTATTTGTCCGTTACGTTCTTGGCGTTCGCGGCGTTTGTTATCAGGGTCTTCTTTTTTTTGGCGTCATTATTAACATCATCTCTCTGCGTGTGGTTTTCCAAGGGGAAAAAAATCGTTCGTTTTTGGTTCATTCGTTCCGTTTCTTCCGAATTTTATTTTTCCTTATTCACACACGGCATCTTTTATCGTTGCTATAGGTTGCCACAGGTTCATGAATTTTAATAGTAAATAGGAGGAGTTATTCACGGGAATATTAAATTTCGGTTTGTTTTTACTAATAATCACACACACGAAAAAAAAAAATATCGCACACTTTTTTTTATAATAGTTGTTTAAGGTAGTAGTAGCCATAGTAATGTATCCGGTGGTTGATCGAAAAAAAAACTCGAAAAAAAAAACGAAAAACAAAAAAACTTAGATGCTGAAGCAGCCGTACGCGAAGCTCTCGTCGTTCATAACGACGCGTGGGAGTTCGATCATGAAGTCGTCGAGTCACTCGTCTCAGTCCTCAGTGAGCGACGGGATGGCCACTGGAGGTGGAGAGGGTGGAGGTGGCACAGATCTTGGTGGTGGTGGTGGTAGTGGAGGAGTTTCACATTCTTCACACGGTGGTCACCATCGCCATGGCCACCACCAACAACAGCAACATGGTGGTTCAGGAAGCACGAGCATCTTCAACTCGCACCACTTCAGCATCACGAACCCCATGAACAGCTTTTTCTTCGAGAGCTTCTCGAACATCTCGCCCAATCACTCCGTCTTTGATGACACCGATGATGACTGACGAGTTCGGCAGTTTCGAACAGGTTCGTGTATTTATATTTACAAAAAAACAAAAATCACCCGGGCAATGGTGAGAGAAAGGGCACGCAATCTCATCTCCCTCTCCAAAAAAAAATCGTGTCAAAAAATACAAATTTTTTAAATTGTTTTTGTACATCACCATCGTCACGTCACTCGTCACCATAAGCACCATCACACAAACAACACGAAACACACACATTATTCAACATCACGTGATTATTTTTATAATTGTTATTATAATAATTTGTTTGTCGCTCTAAAATACTGTAAAAAGTAAATATATATTTCCGTTGCTATGGTAAAATATATATATGTCGCTGATTCTGATTCTGCTGATTTTAAATACGTCTCGCTCGGTGCCCTCCTCCTTCAGATTCCGCTCTGCACGTGTCGGCGGCGCGGCGTCGGCGTTAATTTTTGTTGTTGTTGTTGTTGTCTTAGAGATCCGCCTAGCAAAAGACCATGTGTCAAATGTAACAAAAAAAAACTGTTGAGTAGATTTATGATGTACGCTTCACATTAATAATACACACAAAATAACACACACACGTTTTTATATAGTTAAATACCCTAACAACAACGTGATGATGCAAATTAATCGTTTATTATTATTATTTTTTTGTGTGCATATCCTAATAAAAAAATCGACCTTGTAGTATTATAGTTCATTATTAACAATTTTTGTTAATTAGCAATTAGTATTAGAACCATGACGATTTGAGAGTGATTTATTGTTACTATCATTTAATTATGATTTGTATTTAATTAGAATGGTTATAATAATTAAGTGGGCTCCCGCAAAATCTGACCTCCCGCTACAACAACAGAAGCAAGCAAGCATCAATTTGTAAACACCTGAAAACTCACTCATAACTCTGATTTAACTCTGATTAAAAACTCTCATTAACTCTCTCCCGTACTAATACAAACTTGTAGAAGCTGAGATAATAATAATAATAATGCGTAGTTGTAGAGATTCTGTCACCGCCATCGCCGCCGCTGCTGTCGTCATAGAGATTTGTTGTAGTTAGTTAAGTATAGAGAGAGATCGTTTTGTGTACATAGATTCCGCATAATTTCCTCCTCACCACCGCCACGCGGCCACGGTATGTAAAAAAAATCCTCCTGTGTAAAATTTAGTCGTCATGGTGATCATAGTTGGGGACTTGATTGTTGGCGGGGCCCTGCGTAAAATTTATTATAAAAAAAAAGCTCTTCTCTGGCACATCTGGCCGCTGCTCGAGCAAAAAACCTCTCGCACGTTTTATATCAATTTATTTGTGGTATTATAAACACACCGTTGGTTGTTGTTGTTGCTGCCATAGTATTTTCAATTTTGCTACCCCTCCTCCTACTCCACCGTAATAAAAAAAGTCATCTCGGGAAGGTTGCGTGTGCAACTCTAAAGTAGTGGCTTTTCCTCCTCATCTCTCTCAAGTCACTTTTTTGTTTAGGGCGGACGTGTATGTGTGTGTGCATTTTTAGTTTCCCTTGGCTACTACACAGGACCGTTAAGTTGTAATAAAATTTTTTTAAAAAAGATCCAGTAAGCAAGCAAGCAAGTGTAGTTATTTACTGTAATAGCAAAATAAAAACCACCAAAAAAAAAAATCTGTCGTGCCGTATAAAAAAAATCCTTTTAGTTTTTTTTAAACATTTTTTTTGTTTCCGTTTTCCTTGGTTAAAATACCGTGTCTAGTAGAAACTCTTATGTTTTTATTGCAACGTATAATCTCCCAGAGAACGCGACGCTTCTACTGTTTAATTTTGCAGATAAATAAATTTTGAGTGTAAAGAAATTTGTGTACAAAAAAAATCGTCCCTTTAAATTTTTTTATTGTTTTTGCTACGAGGTCGGTAGAGTAACTGTAATAAAAATTATGTCGCGCAGTAATGTAAAAGAAAGCGTATTATTATTATTATTTTTATTTTTCTAAAAAAAAAAGAAGTTTTTCTTTTGTTTCCATCACTACAACAGTCCAAGTAAAAACTAAAAATTTAAAGATCTAATTTCCCATAAGAATTTGTAATTTTAGATCGCAGTAAACCTACATTATATATTTTTTTTCTCTCTCTCTTTATCTTACCATTGTGTTGTCATGGTGATACACAGGTGGTCACAAACGAGGAGCTGCGAAACCTCCTCGCAATCGGGGGCGACGAAATGATGACGATTGTCCCGGACTTAATTGGAGGGAAATCGGAGATTCTCGAGGAGGAGGACATCCGGAATCTCACGAGGCATCTCACCGCAAGGGCTGAGGGGTACGAGTTACATACATATTCATACTGTTTCCATGGCTACCGTATTATAAACTTTAATTTAAAACACTTTAATGTTTTTGTCTCATTCTTTTTTTGTTAGTTACCCCTGGACCCAAATCTTCACCTCGTCCCGTGACGGTTTCTCGCTAAACTCGCTGTACCGCCGCAACAGTCAGATGCAAGAGGACTCGCCCGTGATCCTCGTTGTCCAGGATACGAACGCCCGCGTGTTCGGCGCTCTAGTCAGCTGCTCTCTACACACCAGCGACAGTTTCTACGGCACCGGCCAGTCATTCCTCTTCACTCTCAGGCCAGAGTTCAACGTGTTCAAGTGGACGGGCGAGAACCTTTTCTTCGTCAAGGGCAACCACGACGGCATCTGGATCGGTGCTGGAGAGTGAGTGGCAAATAAACCAAAACTTAACAGCATTTTACTCTTTATAAACCCTCATCCGTGACTGACTGAGAGAGAATTTTACGTTAGAGTTGAGAAGAGTTTAAACGTGTTCATGAAAATGTTATTTTGATTCGTCAATTCCAGCGGCAAGTTTGGACTGTACGTGGACGGTGACCTGAACTGTGGCCGGACGGAGCCGTGTCAGGTATGTACAAAATCATCTAAACCGTGTAACCATGGAAACAAAATATTATTTTTTTAAAATTAAAACTGAAAAAAAAATTGTCCTCCTTCCCCTTTTAGACGTACGGCAACGCCTCTCTGACGGAGCCCCAGGACTTTATAATAAAGACCCTTGAATGCTGGGCGTTCGGTAACTACGTGCTGGATGTCTAAATTAAACCCCTCCCCCCCCCTAAAAAACCAAACCCCTCTTTGAAGCACTTACTTACGGATGAACTTTGTTGGTGCTTAAATACTAATAAAATAGAATTAAAGAAGAAGAAAAAACTAACTTTAAATATCAGCGCAGAATCAAAAAATAATAATAAAAAGAAGAAATCACCACGACGACAACACACACACGTTATATAGCAAGCAAACAAATTTAATGAGAGTGAGAGGAAGAGAGAGAAACGTAGTTGAAAAAGATGTATACATATTTTAGCAACAGAGGCATTTCAGAAACATTTTAAAAGAAAAACAGATTAAATATCGAGAAACAAAAAAAACGATGCATTTAATTTTCTTCAAAAAACGAGAGAAGAACGGAAACAAATCAAGAGAAGATAAAAATTAATGATTTTTTTTTAAAAACACAACAAAAAATCCAATCAGATCATCAAGTTAAAAAGTTAACAACAACAACAACAAAAAATCAATAATTAAATTTAAACAACTTTTTTAATTAAAAACTTTAACACCAAAATTAAAATCACTCGAAAAAAAATAAAGAAAATGCAATATATATATTTAAAAGTATAAAAAACAAGTAGAAAAAATATTTATATATTTAAAACGCTATCACATCACACACACACGACACACATGCAGAAAGAAAGAGGTCAATAATAAAAATTTTAAGCAAATAAAAAATAATAATAATTAATTTAAGTAAAAAATCACGTAATAAAAATTAGCGACAGAGGAAGAAGAATAAAAACCATCACATTTAAAAAATATATAGTTTTATTTACGTAGAGAAAACGAGAGAGAGGAAAGCAGAAATTAATTAAAACGGATGAAAGAAATCAGAAGAGAGAAAATAAAAAGCTAGAGGCATAAATAAATAATTTAAATATTTAAGAAGAAAAAGAAAAAAAAATAACTTTTTTGTACGCGATAAAAAAAAAAGAATATTTAGAATAAAAAGGAACCCCGATATATAAAACCAAATCCCCTCTTTTCTGATCTCAAAATATTATTATGAGATAAAAAGAAAAATTTATTCCAAAACACTCCAGAAAAAATAAAATTATATGAATAAGAAGAAAAAACAAAAATATTTTCTATACAGAGAATGAAAATTGAATCAAAAAATTTTACTCGCGTTTTTAAAAGTCGTCAATCATTGGTGAAGAAGAAGGGGAAAAAAAAAATCAAGATTTCTTTTTCTAAACAAAAAAAAACTATAGGAAATTACTACATAGAGTTAAAAAAAAATCTCGTCGAAGAAGATTTATATTAAATACAACAACAGAAAATTTTAAATTTTTCGCTACCGAATCGCTAAATAGAAAAAAAGTAAATAAAAAACGTTTTATAAGAAATCAACAACAACAAAACGATTTTTTAAATTTATTTATTTAATTCGATTGATTATAGGTGAGAGAAAGCAGAAACGTAAAAAAATAAATAAATAAAATTGATCCATTCTTGTTTTGTTGCTAACGTAACGTAAACAAATATGTGTGTGCAAGAAGAAGAAGAAAAAAAACCCTTTGGAACCAAATATTTTATATACATATAGATTAAAACAAAAAATTACTCGATGAATATGATTACGTGACGTGACGTAGTAGTGCTCTAGGGCAGGGTTTTTTTTCGTAAATCGTCCCGGTTTTTAGTTCTTTTTTCAATTCCCGTTCGAAAATTTTCCGTTTCTTCGTAAGTAGGTTCTAAAAATGCTTTTTCCCTGGTTACAAAAACAAAAAATATATACGCTTTTGGGTAAAATACAACAAGAAATAATAAGAGAAAACCCCGTAAAATATTAAAACAAAAAAAATGCTTATCGACATAAAATTGGAATAAAAAATCACGATGACGACGACTAAGACGACGAGAAGAACGCGATAAAAAAATGTGTAATACGAAAATATTATTAGGGATTACAAAAATTATTTGTTATAGTTTTTAAAATTTAGTCCCCACGCGCCAGAGAGGAGACTGTTGCCATGATGATCATCAAAAATTAAAACAAGAGGTCGTATTTAATTAATAAAATAATTTTAAGTAAAGATTTTGATTTTGTTTTTGTTTTTGTTTTCGTGCGCGGAAGGTGGTATCATGAAATAAAATGATGATGATGATGATGATGATGATAAAAAGAAAAGTATTAATAAATTTAAAATTAGGTTGATTTTTAAAAAAATCACATCATTATAAATAATTTGTTGTTTTTGATTGATTCGCAGTGATATTTAATTGTTTATTTAGTAAATAATACGAATCGTTGTTATGATTGATGACCTTAAAAGATCTAATTTAAATCCGTTTAAACGTTAAAAGAAAACTTGAGTATTTTTGTCGATTTAAATAATTATTACTAAATCTACGTGTATATTTTTTTTTCAGTCGTTTCCTTGTTAACTAATTCTCTCAGCAACGGTTATAATTTCTCGTTTTTCTCTCTATCTTATAATATTGCCATTCCGTTTCCGTGTGTGTATATAGTATTTAGAGACTGATTCGTTGAGATATTATTTATATATATACAATATATATATATATTTTAAAATATATATTTATTATTATTATTAAATTTAAAAATAGATAAAAAATATATTACATAATGTAATTTACATGATTGAAAAACCTCCAAAAACGGTTTGTTTCCAAGAGAAACAAAAAAACAACAAAAAACATGGTGCTAATTAACTATTTAAGGAGAGAATAAATGTCCTATATTATATATATAAATACGTAATATATATATATATATATTTTTCCTGCTTTTGAGTTTTTTCTTTCTTATTATTATTCTTATTGAAATGAAAAATCTTCAAAAATCTTCAGAAGTCTTTACTAATATAATTAAAAATATTATTTTTTTTGTCGTTGTTGCTATTGTTTTCCCCGGTGTGGATCGCCGTAAAAAAATCTAAATGTGTAGTTAAGATGAGTTAGGAAGTGTTTATTAAAAGGTTTGATAATGTATATGGGAGAGTTTCGTTGAGTTCAGTTTCAAGGAATTATCTCTCTCACGCGCCTCGTATAG
>VYYJ01002449.1:0-21550 GCA_021029165.1 Cyphoderus albinus | reverse complement strand
TTATCTATATTACAATATTGTATATATGAACTCAGCTAGCCCAGCTCAATCCAACACGCAACGAGTTTACTCCAAGAGCTTCGGTTCATTTCAGAAGTTCAAAGTAGTAGTTACTTTACTGACGTACATGCGGGCACTTAAAACAAAAGGCATTAAAGAAGGTAATCAAATCATTATTAAATCAATACGCAAGTTAAAAAGATGATAATTTTACTAGTAATTAATTATTTTATTATTCATCAAAATAAACAAAACCACACTCATGTAGCAATACATAGCTTTAAGCAAACTGGTTAGCTTCAATGTGATAATTTAATTAATGATAATCAAAGTTTCTACCTCTAATTGTAAAGACCAGCTATCACCAACCTCTTCTATCTCAAGTCGCCCTCATCGTCCTTCCTTATAAATGCATACTATTTAGTACATAACTGTTACTGGTTATTGTAACAAATAATAGAAAAATTGAACTAATTAGCTAACTACCTAATTGGCGAAGTGCCCAGTGCCCCTGTTTTAACTTGCTTTGCATTGATTTGGATGCTAAATCCAAAAACCGGATGTGGATGCGGTTCATATATGCGGTTTGGTGTTGAGTTATACATTACAACTTGTAAATCGCGAACATTTTTATTTTAAGGAAAATGAACGAAAAATGTAACGGAAACTGCCACTGGCTGGGTCTTAGCTGGCTACTACTCTTGCAAGTTATTTTGGTCCATGCAAACAAAAAAAAGAAGCTTTTTTAAAGCATTCATAAATCACTTCATTCCACATCTACCCTTTTGCTTCCAAAAATGTAGCATGTTTTTTATTTAAAGTCTTTTTAATTTTCAATTGAATATTTACCTAGAATATTGTCAAAAATGTTTTCCCGAGCTTTTTTAATGTTCGTCCTTTTCAATCTTAGTCCCAAAATTTTGGTTAAATTGCAAGCGCAGGGACAATATGACTTTCCAGATTTACGAGCCACTTGGCAGATTCCACCCTCAGGACCAATATCATTTCCAGGTACATGTATAATAGGTTTAAAAAATAAAAATTGTCGCTGTTAAAAAATGCATAGATTACGACAATGACAAAGATTATAAACCTGGGATAGAGACTGAAGACCGTGGCGGACCACCGAGTCACTGGGGGACGGTCAGTGAACCCGAGGACCTGGATAAGAATAAACGTCCCGGACTTCCGATGGCGATGGGCATGAAAAGTGACTCGGCTCCAAAACCCAAACCGAACGAGTGGATTCTTGGCAGAGCGATGAAGGACAAGCTGAATCTCATATCGTGGCTTATCGACGGCTGTCTTTTAAACAGCACCGGAAGTGACAATGACAACGGTTGCAGTAAATTCGGGAATCAGAAAGAAGCCGACACCCTCGCAGAATTCCAGACGTTCGATGGATTCTTCAACAACTTGTTTAAAGTGGATTTGGGAGCTGTTGATACCCCGCTGCTCCGAAGAGTGCCACCAGTCTACAAGGATGGTGTCTACGAGCCGGTCGAAGGTCACCGGATCAATCCATTTATCGCCAGCCAGGAACTGATGACCCGTCGCCCGGCCTGTGGCCCCAACTCTCAAGAAGCCTGCGGCTCGAAAACCGGTAAAACGGCGTTTCTCGTTTTCTTCGGTCAGCAAGTCGTTGAGGAGGTTCTTGACGCCCAGAGACCCGGCTGTCCTCCGGAATACTTCAACATTAAAATACCAAAAGGTCACGATCTCTGGAACATGACCCATAAAAAGGAGATGCCTCTCCTGAGGTCAAGATGGTCGCAGGAGACGGGGATTTCCCCGGGGAATCCCAGGCAGCAACTGAATGAAATCACCCCTTGGATTGATGGAGGTCTCGTCTACGGTACGGCCAAGGGATGGTCCGACGTGCTCAGAACTTTTCCGGATGGACAACTCGCTGAAAACGGACTTTTGGCGAGTGGCGATGACCTCGGTTTATTTCCGGTTCAGAACAAGCTCAGACTTCCAATGGCCAATCCTCCACCGCCTGCATTCCACGAGAAGTGGGCGACGCACCACGAGACTGCGAATGTTGACAGATTCTTTGGTAGATTTAACTAACGTTGACATTAAATGGATTAAAATGTTTAATTATCATTTAAATTTTATTTTTTTAGTGATTGGAAATCCAAGAGGCAATGAAAATGCATTTTTACTCTCATTCGGCATCGTCCTGTTCCGGTGGCACAATTTAATCGCGACTTATCTGCACCACTCGAGGCCGCAGTGGAGCGGCGAGAGAATTTTCCAGGAAGCCCGGAAATGGGTTATCGCCACTTATCAGCACCTGGTTGTCTACAAATGGCTTCCAGAGTGGCTCGGCGAGGAACTGGAGACTTATCCAGGATATGACCCCAGCGTCGACCCGCAGATAGAGCAATTCTTTCAGACCGCTGCAATGAGATTTGGTTAGTTTCAAAATGCCGCACTATTAAAAAAATAAATATTAATTAGGTAACTTAATTAATTAGGACATACATTGGTCACTCCTGGAGCTTACATGAGGGACTACGCGTGTGGCGGTTGCGAGCCCGTTTCATTTTACGGGATTTACAAGGATTCCAAAGACCCTCATCATCATCATAATCATAAAAATGTTTCCAACAAAGTTTCCAACGGCGCAGTCAGGACCTGTAACATTTTCTGGCGACCCCAAGAACCGCTCCAAATGAAGTTCCAGTCTTCAAATGAAAAGTGTCAGGATGTTAAAACTGAAGTGGCGGACATCGACCGTTTATTAATGGGCATGGCGTCGCAGCGGGCGGAGCGCGAGGATAACATGATTGTTGAGGACCTCCGTGGGCGAGTCTTTGGACCGCTGGAATTTTCTAGGAGGGACCTGATGGCAGTGAACATCCAGAGGGCGAGGGATCATGGAATTCCAGATTATAACACGGTCAGAGAATCATTCGGCTTGAAAAGGATCGAGAGTGTAGACGAGTTCATTAAGGAGACGGGGACGCACACAAATAAAACAATTATAGAGAGGATGGAGGAGATTCATAGAAATGGAGGTGACGGAGGTTCCGAGGTGGTAGATGCGTGGTCTAATATTGACCTGTGGACGGGTGGAATCCTGGAAACTAGCTACAGACCGGGACCGCTTTTCAGGGCTATAATTAAAGATCAGTTTAACAGGATTCGAAATGCGGACCGGTTTTGGTTCGAGAATCGCAAGTGGAAAAAGCCGTAATATTTAAATTACAGTTTAAATTACATTTGAAATAAACGTTTAAGGGATCAATTACAGATTTTTACATACATTAATTTTCAGGCGATTTACGGAGGCGCAGATTAACAGGATCAAACAACTGGGCGTTTTTGACTTGATCGTGAGCGTGACTCAGATGAAACAGGAGGACATTCAGGAGAATCCGTTTAGACTTCCTGGAAATGGTATATAATTAATTTTTAACTGTAATTACAAATTATTTAAATTTAAAATTCTTCTAAATCGAATTTGTATAATTAATTTAATTTATCCACTTTTGTCGTTTATTTGTTTAGAATTTAAGGAGCAATTTGGTTCCATGTGTGCTGAAAACCCGGCCTGGAAGCCAGGCACGTGCTCGGTTTACGGCAAGGATGAGAAAATTAAGGAGAATTTCACTTGTTTTCATTTTCCACAGGTAAGCCTAAATTAAATTTTAATTAGTCTCAACTCAATCAATTTTTATCAGAGTGAGTTATTATTATTATTTTTTAAAGCTCGACTCAAGAGAAAATCCGGTGGAGCCATGCACCGAAGCCATGAACTACGACTACTTCGACGGAAGTGAAGTTTCCTTTATCGTGACCTACTCTGCCATCGGCTTTATCATCATTGGAATTGCGTCGTTAGTTCCGTTAACGGCTTCTTACCGACAACGGCAAAAGCACAAAGCGCTACTAAAATTGCAGACAAAAGTTCGGACTAGTTTCAAAATGTCGGGGATCAAAGCTAGTCCAACTTTGGGTATTTACCGCAATTTAAAAAAATCGATGAATGAATAATAAAAATTTAATTAATTACGGATTAATTTAATTACAATTAGCGAGAGAATGGATGGGCTCCCACAGACCACCCAGAGCGGTCGCTCTGGTCATAAACGAGACGAAGAGAGCGCTGGAAATGAGAAGTCACAGGGGAGCACTTTTAAGAAGCATTGACCTTGACCCTTCCAAGAGAAAGTTTGACCTGGAGGTGATTCTAGTGTCGGATGGAAAATATTTGATTCTGAAAAACTTGAGTGAGTACGATTGTGTGCTTATCTTCGAAAGTTCTTATCTTCGGGAGTCATTCTACACCAGTTTTAAGCAAAGGTAAAAATCTCCGAATACCCCAGTGAAAAAGTAAAAAATCCTATTTTATATTAACTATTTAATTATTTAATTTTTAATCAGATTGGGCGACGGCATATCAATCACAGAGCAGACCTGCAGCCTAAGACAGAGTTTGTCACAGGTGACCACCAAAGACAACCGAATCGCCCGACTCGAGCAGTTTTTCAAGGTCGTGTTTGCACACGCCTTCGCCATCGAGCAGGAGCTTCCCAAAGGCAAGGAAAAGCTGCTGGATGCTAAGGTCATCAAAGAGGTCATCAGAACAGAGCTGACACAGGCGGAATTTGCGGACGCCCTGGGAATGCAGTCGAGCTCCACTTTCGTGGAGAGAATGTTCGACCTCGTGGACCGCGACCACAATGGATTCATTTCCTTCCGCGAATTTCTTGACATGTTGATCATCTTCGCGAAGGGCTCTGCCGAGGACAAGATGAAGCTCATGTTTGACATGTACGACATTTCCCGCAGTGGCGCCCTCACCTCTGAAGAATTCAAGGCCATGATCCGATCACTAGTTGAGGCTTCCAAGTACGAGGTCAACAATGATGAGGTTGACCAAGCTGTGAACAGCATGCTGGAACAGATCGGCTTGCGAAAGCAGGACAAGGTCACTTTCCAAAAGTTTCAGCAGCTCATGGACAACAATCCCGACAATAAAAAGACGCTTGGTTACGCCAACCTGAATTTCAGTGGCGTCAATGTTCCCGGCTCCAGGAAAAGCTATATCGACTCGGCGAGGTCAACCGTGGTCAGTATTTATGGAGGTGATGCACCTTCCACAGAGGAGACTTCCACTTCCAGTGAATCACCTTTACCCAGTGATGTCATCCTCTCTGCAACGGCCAAGCGTCAGGGGGCTTTTTCCAAGTGGGTGGAGCTCTACAGACTGCAGATTTTTTGGGGCATTGTGTACACACTCGTGTTTATCATGATATTCGCAGAGAGAGCCTATGGTAAAAATAATTATATTTAAATAATTATAATTATAATTAACTTCAATTTTTAGTATTTACAGTTTAATTTGAATACATTTTTTAGTTTATTCCGTTGAAAGTGAGCACGGAGGCTTGAGACACATTGCCGGCTACGGAGTCTCCATAACCCGAGGCGCAGCTTCAGCGATGATGTTCACCTACGCCACTTTGCTCCTGACCATGTGCCGGAACTCGATAACATTTTTAAGAGAGACATTTCTCCACAGAATCGTGCCATTCGACAGTTTCCTGACAATGCACAAGTATATTGCCATCTTGGGCTTGGTGTCAAGCTGTGTCCATGTCATAGGTCACAGTATTAATTTTTACCACATTTCCACTCAAACTTCCTCCGATTTGAGCTGCCTCTTTAGGGACTACTTTCGGCCGACCCATGTTTTGCCCAAGTTTCATTACTGGGCGTTTGAGACCATCACTGGAATGACGGGGATACTCCTTGTGGTCCATGGAGCTTTGATCTACACGTTCGCGACTGCTTACGCGAGAGCAAATGCCTTCAGAATGTTTTGGGCGACGCATGCGTCGTATCCAATGTGGTACATTTTGATGCTGCTCCATGGGTCGGGCCGGTTGGTGCAGGATCCCATTTTTGGACTGTTTCTGGTGGGGCCGCTCGTTGTCTTCATTCTCGACAAGTTGATCACCGTGGGCAGGAAAAAAGTGGAGATTCCCGTGCTCAAGGCGAAGCTTTTGCCTTCCAGTGAGTTATAATGGTTTATCAGTCATTCATAAGCTTCATTAATATATTTAAATGCTCTATTATAAATTTTAGACGTGACCAAATTGGAATTCGCCAGACCAGTGGGCTTCGAGTACAAATCGGGCCAATGGGTTCGCATTGCCTGTCTCGACCTAAATCCAAATGAATTTCACCCCTTCACTTTGTCATCGGCGCCACATGAGCCTCAGCTAACGGTTCACATCCGGGCCGTTGGGCCATTCACGGCAAACATCCGGCAGATCTACGACCGATCACAGCAGCCGCTTCCAAAGCTTTTTCTCGATGGGCCCTACGGTAATACCCGGAAGTTTGCAATTATTGCCAAATATGCAAAAATTCAATTTTATTTATCACAGGCGAAGGTCATCAAGACTGGTGGCGCTACGAGGTCTCAGTTCTGATCGGCGGTGGCATCGGTGTGACGCCATTTGCGAGCATCTTGAAAGGTTTAGTTGCCCAATCAATTACAGTTAAATCTTGATTAACCTTGGAATAACTAAATTGCAAGGTTATCATTTTTCCTTCAGATGTTGCAGCGAACCAGCAGAATCCACGAAACTGCAAGAAAATCTATTTTATCTGGGTAACTCGAACTCAAAAGCAATTTGAGTGGCTCGTTGACATTATAAGGTCAGTTACAGTTAAATTTAATGACGAAAGCAATTTTTTCAGAATAAAACTGCATAATTTTTTTTTCAACAAAGGGAAATTGAAAACTGCAAAATCATTGCTGTGCACCTCTTCATAACCCAAACGTACGAGAAGTTTGATATGCGAACTGTGTTACTGGTACCACTTGAATATTTTTTTCAACAAATCTCTACTTCCAATCTCATTTAAATTTTAAATTCTCCTCAAATGTGCATTTATTTATTTGATTACGCAATCTCACCTCGAAGTACATGTGCGAGCGTCACTTCCAGCGAGTGAGCAACAAGTCGCTGTTCACGGGACTCAAGTCAGTGACACATTTTGGAAGGCCAAATTTTGTCTCAATTTTCAGATCTTTCGCCAAGATACATCCTAATGTATGTAAAACATGCAAATTTCATATGCAAGACCTTCAAGATTTTACCATGATTGTGAAACATTTTTTTCTTTAATGCAGGTTAAGAAATTTGGCGTTTTCAGCTGCGGTCCTTTCAACATGACGAAAACCGTTGATGAGGCTTGTGCAAAAGTCACCACTTTGGGTGATACGTCCAGTTGCATTTTTCAGCATCATTTTGAAAATTTTTGAAAAAAAATACACCAAACTCAGGTTTTTACGATATTTAAGAAAAGATAAAAATTTTTATTAGCGTTCTTTTCTTTTAAAACAGTTAAGATGTTCAATTAATTAGTTAATTAATACCTCTCGTTTTATCACAATACAAGTTTCATTTCAGATCAGACTTGAAAAAAATAATCCAAACAAAAATCTCCGTTTTTTTGGTTGATTGGTCCGTATTTTAAAAAAATGATTAAAATATAAAAAAGAGATTTCGATTTTGCACCACTTAATTATCAAACTAATTATAATTAGTGTAATAATTAAAATTAAGTAGGGTAATGATAATATTCATGTTTTTCTTTTGTGACTTCAAACTTTCTTTTTTTGGTATTTATACTGAAAATAAATGTAATTGAGCATTTGGAAGAAAATCGGCTAAATATGCAAAATTAATAATTATTTATTTCGCTTCGGACTACTACGGTTGTAGCCATGAATCGGCATGTAAGGTGGAACGGGGTCGGTTGATTGATGATGAGGCGGCAATCTAATCTGATGCTCCAACCTATGCTGTGGCGACGTTGGCGATAAAGACGACGAAAAATGACTATGACTTCCGGCCACAAATTCCTGTGGTGGGTGCGGAGGCAGCGGTTTGGGATTCGCACGGAATCCGATGTGCTCGCCCAAAGCTGGAGATTTCTGCTTTTCCGGGATCCTCGGCGCCATCGCCGGAGTCAGCTCGGTTGACCTCGGTCTCGTATCACCTTGCAAAGATGAAGTCGAGTTTCTGCTGGGCGTCCGCGCTGGCGCCATCACGCCATCGCCACTTCCTCCAGTTCCATCTTGCGAATGAGATTCTCCAGACGCCTTCAGCCTCGCCTTTTCTTTCGCCCTTCGGTACCGCGCCTTTTCCTTTTCATGAATCATTTTCGCCAACTCGCGGTCCTGCACCTCTAGCGCCAGCAGCTTGTCCCTTTCCGTGCGATCCAGCTCCTCCTGGAGTTGTCGCGCCACTTCCTGTAACATAATTAACATTAATTATCAGAAGCGTTCTCACAAAAATCTAAAGTTGGGATAAAAGTCAGAAGAGAGAAAAAAGAAAAAAAAAGTTTGCGAAATCCGAAATCTTCTTATAGTCTTCTCATGGCTTCCGGTCCAGTTGACGTTGACAATGCATCAGATTGGTGACCGAGTGAGTATCTAGTCATGGCTATTGAAAACAACACGCACTAAATAGACACCCGGTAACCGAATCTGTGCCCCATAAAAATTCTTCCAGGTCGCGAGGTCATCGATGGCACTCACCACATTCAAGATGCGCAAATCGAAGAAAGGAAAGAGTTAAAAAAAGAAAAGAAGGAAAACTAAAGAAAAAACAAGTCTAATTAAATAATAAAATTAATTTAAATACGCACCGCGTCCTTCTGCTCCAGAAACCTGCGAAGCTCCTCCTCGTTAAAGTTCTCATCTCCGGGGTCGATCGAGGTTGACTTTGGCCGCCCATTTTTAAGGCATGACCTGGAAGGTCCCGGTCCAGGCTCCTCCGGAGATAATTTTGTAGCAGCTGCTCCAAGTAGCGGGCTCCTTTTTGGAGAATGTTTGAGAATCGGTGGTGGTGGAGCTGTGATAACCTCACAGGTCACTTGCTGCATTTTAGCTGCCTCAGACTGTGGACTTCCGGGTTGAGGGGGAGGAGGTGATGGCTTTGGAGGTGGTACTGGCGGCACAGCTGCACACATGCCATTATTGGGCGGTGAAGCCTGTGGCTTCTTCACCTTGGGCGTCTCGGCGTCCTTCGCTGCAATCATTTTAGCCAGTCGGGCATCTTCCTCAGCTCTATTTTTGAAAATCAGGCAAAATATGGAATGTCAAGAAAAGTCAAGATAATGAAGAATCATAGTTAATCAATTTATTTAAAACTCACTGCTTTTGGAGCAGGCTGAGATGCCTGAGGCGTTCCTCGATGGCCTGCAGCTCTTCCTGTCTCTGCGCCTCCCTCGCCCTCGGAGCATCTTCCCGAACAATGGCATTCCGGGTTCGGTTCGAATTGTAGTGTTGGGCAACTGTAATCAATTAATTGGTAAAATAATTATTTAGAGCTCTTGTCAAAACTACTTAAAATTCTTTGAAAGAAAGAAAAAGAAAAGGTTTTAAATGACATTATGCAAATGAAGCCAAGCCAAACTCTTCTATGAGTGAATGATTGAACATTTTTTTTAGATGGATGGACACATTTTAATTGTACCAATTAAATAATTAAACGCTTACTCTCTTCATCCTGCAAACGATAGGCCAACGCCTCATCTTCTTGCACCGCCCATTTCCGTCTAACTGCAAACGTTTCCCAGTGTTGATTAAAACTTATCATTCATTAAATATGAGCTGACGCTTCTACTTTCTACGTGCTTAATTTTTAGCCAAATTTTAAAACTTACTGTCGCGAACCCTTCCTAAAACCGTATTCGGGTCGCCGTCTATAATTTCCTCTTGCTCTTCCATCTTTCACTTTCTTTAGAAATTTAATAATACTAACCCGCACAAAATTCGATTTTCACCAACTAGCCAACTTTTTAAAAAAACTTTCTACTCTAAGACTCGATAATACTGCTAGTAAGTAACAGACCGCTCCACATAAAAAATGAAACTGAAGCAGAGTTCAACTTTTCTTTGACATTTACTTATTTACAATTAGCAAATGCAAGAGTGACAACTTGAAGAGATTCACGTTAGTGACAAGAGGTTTATCATTTTATTCATTTGCGACTTTTGCGAGATTCACTTTTCAGATTATCATTAGTGTAAGTGAGTATATACGTAATGTAGGTAAAGCAACAATGTTAATGTAAATAATTATTTTCACTGTGAAAAACTACCGTTTATTTAAGACAATGTTTGCTTTTGCCCTGCTCTGCTGTATCTAGGTATTTTTAGGTAGGTACTTATCAAGTAAGTACATACGTATGTGTAAGTGTGTGCACTTTACTTCCGCTTTGGCTCTTCTTTCTAAGTAATACAAAATGACATGAGAATTGACAGACAGAGTGAGTCAGTGTAAGTATGAAGTAAGTAAGTACTATTTTACATTATGGGAAAAGTGCGCGGCCGCACCATTTTCATTATTGTAATAAAAAAACTTTTTAATCACTCTTTACTTTAACAGCACTAATAAATTAACGCAGCCTCTTCTTGATGAAAGCTGCGATGCTACGATACTACGTTGCGAGTATTATGTATTACAATTTACAAAAATTAATCAAGGAAGTTAAAGTCGCATCCCTCACCCTCACCCTCTCAACAACCTCACGCTTCTTAAATACTCGTCACTAGAAAATCTACAGTATTTTTTAACACTTTCAGTCAGTCTTCAAAAGTTCCTTTTCACTACCTAATGTACATACGTATAGAAAATGAGATCATTTTTAGATTACCATTAAAGCTTTAACTTAACGAGCCTCACTTTAAAAAAATGTCTTTTCCGTTTTTATAATACAATATGCAATGCAATGCACATATAATTAACTGGCTGCTATGAGGCTGTAAGTGCGTGCGCACCAAGCAGCAACTCAAAGTATTTAGAGAGGGGAGATTCTTCTGAGTCTCCTTTCCTTACTAAAAAATCTAAAAGTCTTTGTAGCAAACTACTAACAGAGTTAACGTTTTTACTTAAACTTCTGTTATATACTAGCTACTAAAAAACTGTTTCTTTATGCAGAGGAGACTCTTTTGTTAGATAAAATACTATTTAAGTAATGTAATTGTAATGGAATTAATCAAAGTTGGTAAAATGGTCTGGTATGTAAGTTTGGTGGTTGGTATTTCGTATTCGTACTGACTGATACTGCTGAATGATGCGATGAGCCATAATAAGAAAGAAAGAAAAAGACGAGACGAGAGCAACAATTTTTACTTCTCTAATACAATATTGTGTATTGTTGTATTGTAATGTAACAAAGAATGGGAACTGGGACGGGAAACGAGCTAAACTAAACTAAAAACTAACGAACTAAAACCATCACATCACTACTCACTAAATAACGAAGCTTCGCTTTTTTCCACTTCACCATCCTCCTCATCTCTACATTAACATTGTAGTAACTGAACTGAAGTGAGCAGAGTGAAGTGACGAAGAAAAAACCAAGCCATGAATGCTACGATGATAGGATAAAATAAAGCATAACCATGAATAGATGAAAATAACGATACAATCGAAAATGAAAATCAAGCTTCTCTTTGCTATGGTTGGAGGTGGTGGCTTCACTCTCCCTTTAGAATCGAATAAAATAGCTTGAGTTGAGAAGTAACCAAAAATGTGAGTAAAGTACAGAAGAGTAGAGACAAGAGTTATTGTAACTAACTCCAACCATTACAAAGTAAAATGCCTGCCTGCAGGCAAAACTAGACCTTCCTTTTTTACCCCAAGCTTCATGTTCACATTCATTCTCATATCAGCATGAAAATCACCATCGATAAGCCCTACCACTGTAAAATATAGCCAGTTCGTTATACCCAACTCACCCTCTTTTTTCTTGTAATAATAATAAAATGGACACATCCACAGAAAAAAAGCTTCTGCTCTTCTCCATATTATTATTAATGACAGCATCACATCACACACCACTACAGAAGAGACAATGCAACTTACTCAAATGCAAATGGTAATGGTCGTCTCAAGTCAAGTCTCGTCTCTTTTATGTACACGTCTCATTTCTGTGTCTCACAGCATAGCTCAACAATTTTATTATAGTTATGTAACCAGCATAACACATACGTAGTGCAAGATTATCACTCAGTTTACCAGCCATTATTGCTATTACTCAAATATCGTATCAAACACAATGGCAATTTAGTCATTGCCTCCACTCACTCCACATCCACATCCACAAAAATCACCCTCTTCGCTTTCGCTTTATTACTCTGTCCTGTGCCATGTTGTTGTACAGAGAAAAAAAATATTCTATTTTACACCAGTTACTTCAACGATCTTTTTTCTCTTCTTCAACAAAAGCTATTGAAATTCATTATAAGGAGATGTATCTCCTTATATATATTTTTTGTTATAGACATATTTTTTATATCTATATGAAGCTATAATGGTAAATGGTAGCTTTTTTCAAACAATAGCTTTGGTGGACTTGTGCCTGTGGCCACATTGCATTTGCATTACTTTACTTTAACTATCGCATCGCCATCTCGAAAAACTGAGGACTTGTGGAGTCTGACTGACTGTCTGAAATGAAAGGGCGGTTATGATTTTGATATGATATGATAAACCTTCATACTTACAATAATGCCATGCTGCACTCTGCACTACTGCAGATAATGGAGGCTACGCTAAAACGAAACTAAAGTCAAAGTGGCGATTTTACCACTGTGTAAGTTAAGTTGATGCTAAAAAAATATATTTTATTCTTCGTGTAGTAAAAATATATTTCACTTGGAAAATAATAAAAATGTTTTTATACCTTTTTTACACAGCTTCAGAGCCGAACTAAAGAACGCAACAAGCTAAAGCTGAACGTGAGTAAACCATAGTTTGAGAGAAGCAACAAGTAGCATCATCATTTGATATAGCTTGGGCCAGTTAACGTTAACCGAGACAGGTTTTTTATACCATGTTATATTATATTATGAAACACAAATGTGTCTAGCTAAGCTTATGTATGTCTGTATGATACGATAATAAAAAAGTGCCGTGAGGCAAAATAGGCATTCATCGCATCATCATCGTTCACCATCGTCGTCATCTTATGTATGTACCTACATCAAGATGATCACATTTTTTTCACCATTTTTCCTTCTTTGGTTTACTGAGACATACCAATTTTTTCATCTCTTATTTAACTAACAATAAAAACGTTTTTCATAAATAAATGCAATATTCCAGAAAAGAAGAAAAATATTGGCAAAAGGCAAATGAAAAGATTCTATTTTATATTACTCTTGATATTTACTAAAACAATTCTGAAATTAACTACCATTATTTTCTAACGTTAAGTTTTTACAAGCTATTTATTTAACAGCCTTTCGTAGAATCAAAAACAAACGCGAGCCATGAATCACGAGTGAGACAAATAAAAAACCAGCCGTCATTTACGGAATGGAATTATGTACCAAAAGCTTTAGCTTGCTTTACAGTCTTGTACTAGCTTGCTTTAATACCGACTAAAAAAACAATTTTTATTACTTTTTCGCTTTTCTTCGCCAGTTCTGCTGCTGTAATTTCTGTGAAGAAAAAACAACGTTTTTTTGCTTACTTGCAACTTACTAACTTGCAAGTTGGAAGACCAAGCCATGGACAAAACAAAAAATTCTCTCTCTCAAAAAATCAAGCGAAAAATGCTTCTAAAGAAAAAAAATTCTCCGAGGATGCGTTGGATGGATGGAAAAAGTGAAGCTATGATATAATAATAATAATGAAGCCACATCCAACATCCACATCCACCCCTCTCCATCGTCTCGTCTCGTCCCATTCTCTTTCTTTATACAATCTTCCATTATCTTTCTTAACTTCACAACCCACCTTCCCTACCTTTTCTCCTCTCTAAGAAAAACAACCAACCGACAACTGCGAAAGGTATAAGACGTATCTCCTTACATTACATTTATTATTACATGAACTACCTTTTTATTTTATTTTTATTATCTGAAAAAGTCAGACAGAGTCTCTTGTTTGTAGTGATGCGATGAAAATGGAAGAGGTACCTTTTTCTCCCCTCACTTCTTCGCCTCACTCATCGTCATGTTCCATTCCTTCAATAAAATCATGTTGTTTTCTTGCTCTTAAACTAACTCGCTGTTATATGCTGCTGTTGATGATGATGATTATGGTATTTTTGTGAGAAATGAAAATCTTGTAGTTAGTATGTAAGTAATAACGTAACGTACCCCTCTCAAAATTGTTCAGGTGAGGTGAGATGAGATTACCTTTTTCTTTTCCACTACTCGCATCTTTTTCTATTGAACCAATCAACTCAAAGAACGAACGGTCTTTTTTATTATCATCATTCATCATGGCATTATCCCAAAAATTCCAAAGAAGTATTTTTCGGTTCACTCTCGGCTCCCTTCTCAAAAAATACCTTTCTTTGCTCGCGACTGTTCCCACTAACGACACCTTTTTCTTTCCCCTTCGTTTGATAATCGTAAACGGCCAATTTTTTTTTTCTTTTGTCTGTAACGTAACTTAAGGTAAAAATCTACCCCTGTACCAAGTACCCGAAAAAATTCTCATCCTCATCTTCAGGTTGAGATTCATCCCCTTTCATTATTTTATTATTTTTACCTTTACCTCTGCTCACCTTTTTACTTTGTTTTGTGCGTGTATTTACCCTTCGGTATTTTTTAGAACCCAAAGCCAAGCCGTCCCACCACCATCATCACATCGCATCCCTCCAAATCTCCATGTGCTATCTTTATTATGATTACCTACGATGATTTCTTTCATTTTGGGTTACCGGGTACAAAAAAAAATCTTTTTCTTTCTTACATTATAATCCAAGGGATCTTTTTCTTTCTTTTCTTTCAAAAAATTTGGCCGTTGAGGAAATACATTTCCCCCTCAAATCTGAGGCATGAGGATCATGAGAAATTGCTTCAAATTCAATATAAAAATCTTTTTTTTCTCAGGTAAGGTAAGCTACGTTAGGGTTAATATCCTTCCTTTTCAGATTTTTTCAAACTGTCCCGAATCTCAAGGCAAGACCCTTGAGATGCCGTTGATGATGATGCTGATGCAACGCGGGACAAAGATGGGACAAAAACGCAAGAGATGAAAGAAGCTTGAAAAATCTTTTTCTTAATTTGTCCAGGTGTACATGATTCTAACAATGGCTTGTATTGCGAGGGATTTTTTTACCTACCGGTTTTTCGACCGTTACTTTCACATTACTGACTCACAAAAGAAAAGATGTTCTCGCTCTGAATCCAAATCTCTGAGATGATGGCCACACAGCCACAGCCACGCTACCGGCGAAAAGATGCGATCGATGATGCATCAACGAACGCCATGCCACATGGATGTAACATATTTCTCCCGAATAGTTATTAAGCACAGGTATATTAACTATTAGGAGAGAATCTTTTTTCTAAGAAGAACCCAATTTCATTTTTCATAATTTTCTTGCATCGCATTGCAAGTACCTTTTTCGAGAAGGTAAAGTAACGCTAAAGAAAAAAATGATGCACGTTACTTATAAGGATGCATGAGATGAAATGACGCTACCTGAGAAATTTGGCGTGGCTTTTTTAGCGTGCTCTAGAAAAACGTTTTTCAAGTCTTACTTACAAAACCTTTACCATCTGTCGCAGAATTTTTTCCAGAAAAGAAAAAGACGCTTGCAAACTGTTACTCTTTCTAAATACTTCTCCAAATTGCAATTTTTCACCAACCGGAAAAGAAAATTGCTGTCCAGAAATGTTAACACGCATTAGCATAATATTAAGTAACTAAAATAACTGTGTCGTGTCTATTTTTGACCACAAGAAAATGCAACGGAAGTTGGTGGATGCATGATGGTTGATTGGCGGCTTGGCTTGGTTAATGAAGAAAACAATGACCCGAAAAAAATAAAACTTGTTGCAAATTTTTTTCTCTTCTAAATAATAAACCATGTGGCCAACGTAGCTCTTGCTTATCATTGTGCATCACTTCGCAATGACTGATAAAATTGTATGTACAAAGCAACTGGTTTTTTCTACGTTCAAACTAATAGGAGATAACAGGAAAAGTCAACAAGAGATAAAAACAGAATTAACACCTCTGTTAAAGTTTAAGTGGGTAAACAGATACGTGTTATGATGATATGATGATATTTTGTAAATAAATCCTTAAATCCTAAATATTATATGAATATACCATCACATTTACCCACTCAATTTGCTTATCGCCTTATCGGCTTCCAGTCAAAGTCGATCTAGCCTAACTGTCTAAAACCTCAAACCTCCGCAGATGCAAATGAAACTAACCCTTGAAAAATGAATCGAGTTTGAATGGCTTCATTTGGTATGCATTTTTTGGAAAAAGTCAAAAGTGAAAGAAAAAGAGAAAAAGTTGCAAACAAAATTGTTTTAAAGCTTACCTCAAATATCCGTTGACAGACGCCATCCCAGCCACACCAGATCTGGAGGAGGTTGAAGTGGAGGCAAACTATTTCCCAGATTTTCCTTCCCCACCAAAATTTTATTTCTTTCCACTTTCCAAGTCGAAGTTGTTTCCGGTTCGCGTCACCAAAACTAACTGTGCCGTGTGTGAGAGAGTGATGCACTGACTGACTCTGACTGATCTGATCTGAACTGATCCAATTTCCAGCTTTTTACATTTTTCCATCAAAGGAAAGGACGAACCGAACCCTCGCCGCTCCATATCCACTCCATTGGCTCATTTCCTCTTGGCTGGCTCACATTGAGTATGAAGATGCAACAAGCTTCCAGTTCCATTCCATGTAATAGTAGCGGTGCGCTCGCTCACTGACATGATGTACTTAGGAAAGGACGTGGTCGTGGTCGTGGTCGCATTTGTAAGTGGTAATGGTAAGTAAAGACTTACTTGTGTGCATAACCAAACCATCACGGAGAGAGGCTGATAACGATAATGTAGTAGTAGTAAAGTAGTGGCAATGGTAACTGGTGATGGCAATGGCAATGCCGGTGCCAATGGCTTATTCCCTCAGGCGTGGCGGCGGCTTCAGCTCAACTCAAGACTTGACTCTGGCAATGATTTTCTTTTCAGTTAAGTCAACTCGGAGCAGTAAGTAGAAAAAGCTTTCATCTTGATGATGATGATCCACATCAATGATGTACAGCCACGGCCACCTTCCTGCAACAGCTCCATCGACTCCAGTAGCGGCATCATCATAACCAACCGGCAACAAGTGGCTTTGGCTTGAAAAACGAAAGCATTCCTCCGCACGTTCCGCACAATGACTCCATTCTCCATGGCCTTTATTGGTGACGAGTCTGACGAGAGCGAGACGGGCTGAATCAGAGACATGCGTCTTCTTTAGATATGGTTGCACGGCACCCGAAGTCCAGCATTTTCGCTGTACCGGCCAGATTCGCACACATCTTTAAAAAAACGATGATGCACTCAAATCTTCTAAAATAGTCAAATGAACAAAAACGGGAAAAAATTAGCAACATTCTAAAACTTTCATTATATGACGAGCACAAAATTCAGCGCAGGGCTTACATGTCTAAAAATGTGTAGCACTTTATCAAATCAAAATGGTGTATAAAATGAACTTTTCTTACTTTTCTTTCTAGAAATCCAGTATTTTTCTCCTCAGAAAAAGACGCTTTCTTCAAAAAATCACTTTGTCGACTCTGAACCCACTTCATTCTGGCAGAAGTGGCAGTGTGAGACTGGCTGGAAGATCCGTCTTTCTTCACTCTTCTAAACTTCTAGCAAACAAGAGCGTCCTTTACTCAGCCTCAGCAGACTTTCAACTCATTTTCTTGAACTGAGAACTGAAACTGACCAAGCCACCGCAACTCAACCGACGCTATCGCGGCATGGAATGACCCTCAGGCGATTATCTGGCTTTGGCTTCATTTCATTCCATTCCTCCATAGCATTCTACACTTACTCATGGCATTCATTACTATTACATACATTTACATTACTGCTACAAGATGGTTAGTTACTGGTAACAAGTAACTGGCAAAACCGTGTCTGTTCCATAAACTCCACATCCACGCCTGCCTGCTGCTTGTTGCTTCTTCTTGGGTTGTTGCGTGCCATGTTATCAATATTATATTTGGATGCCCAAGCCCAGCCTACTTTCATTTAATATTAACAACTACGTACTCGAAAATATGTGGATCTTGTATGAAAATCCTGCTATGGTATTGCATTTGTATTTATACTGTGGACTTGTGGAGTTTTAGTGAAGTGGACACATCACCATTCTCACCATCATCATCATCATCGGCATCATCACCACCAACCCCATTTACAATTTTCAAGCTTTTATTTGATTGTAAAAAGCCTGTATCTTTATAATACTCCATTGTAGCTTTTGTACGACCCATCGGAATGGAAATGGTTGCAAGAGTGGAAGTGGAGGCACGCATCTTTTTCCATCTCTTGTTGGAACGTACGTAATATTCGACAGGATATTACTCTAAAAAGCGAAAAATGTTGGCTGCAAGTTAAGTAAGATTTTTTTTATATTGGTGAGGTTCATGATGACGATGATGATGAAGAGAACGAGACTGAATATGAAAGCCAAGCTAAAGCAAAATGCAGAGAATCTAAAAGAGACTTGTCCATGAAATAAAATGAAAGTTTTGG
This sequence comes from Cyphoderus albinus, assembly GCA_021029165.1. Taxonomy (NCBI): domain Eukaryota; kingdom Metazoa; phylum Arthropoda; class Collembola; order Entomobryomorpha; family Paronellidae; genus Cyphoderus; species Cyphoderus albinus. The sequence continues at coordinate 2,993 of VYYJ01002449.1, read as the reverse complement.
GGCTAGACTTATCAAAAGGGAAAAGCAAAAGATTCCTTTTCTTCAGTTATTAGCATTGTGATTAAAAAGGGAAAAAAGGCCGCCCTTTTTCCGAACCGAGTTAAAATCGTGCATACATAGCATTACAGAACAGGATAAAGTAAAGCACTTTGCTAAATACTTTCATTTCATACCTACACAGAATGGCAATTTTCGTGAAACATGTTTTTCAGCTCACAGTTCAAAAAGCTTTCGCTCATGGCTCAACGACCGGACCGATGATTACGATACGATTCAAGACATGAATATGAAGTGAAACCCATACATTAAGAATAGAGCCAACATCCACAGCCACAGCCACACACACTGGAACTTATTACAGGCAGACGGAGCATTTTATTTTTCTTCTCAGAATCACTTAAATGTACATAAAATGCTTGAATATAATATTGTATTGTATTGTGTGTGAAGTATGAATTGGACACGACTACGACCACGACGACCACCTCTGTAAAGCACAAACTCTCCCTCTCAACTTTTTCTTTTCTGGTTCCATGATTCATGATCGTTCGTTATTATCATGGTCCAGGCCAGACGCACAGAAACAAAAATGTGAAAAATTGTATAATAAAATATGAAGCTATATGAACGAGGTGGGAATTGCAATGCAATGGATTGTAGTAGATGCGGATGGAGAGGAACATGGCCGAGATGAAAAAGTTTTTTTCTTTAGAAAGATTTCTTTAGGTAACATGGAAAATTTGCATAAAATGCCCACGAACTGTTAATGTAGGCAATACTACAGAAATAATCATCACCGCACCAGCACCATCATCATCGAGAACATCTTCATTGCTGTAATATAATGTAATCTAAGTAATCTTATTTTAGAGTCAAAAATTTCGTTTATTTTATTTTATGTAATACCTATGTAAACCTTGTATGAAAATGTGGATATTTATTATATTAATATGTAGGTAGTAGGCATCTACCTAATTGAGTTCTGCACAGTGGACCATTTCACAAATCTAATAGGACATTTAAAATCTTTTGGATTTATTTCGCTGGGCATGTGACAGGTTCAGAGAACGCATTTCTAATCAACACATTTCTTACCACTTTTGGGTAAATTGGGTTTATTTTAAACGAAAATGCCGTTTTTAGCGGATATCAAAAACTTACATTTTAAAATGTGGATCTGCAAAATCTAACTGCAGCATGCGATTCGCAATAAAAAAGTTGTACCAAAACTCAAGGTTTCCGTTTATAAAAATGAGAGACACTAGAAAATCTAAATTCTGGGAGGACATAAAAATTGAGCTCAATGCTTGAGATTGTTGATTAGGACCTGTCCCAATGCTCAGAAAAGTAAATCCAAAAATCTGTTTTCTGGAGAAGTTTTTAATGTCCATTTAGGTGGGTAAAATGGCCCATTGTGCTATGTGCACTTTGAACAAAAAAGTATTCAAACGAAAATGAAATGAACGCTTTTGGTTCGACTGCCTCTTCTTCAGCTCATCGTTTTCTTTCTTAAAGAGAGAGAGAGAAAAGTACCTAAAGTAAAAAAGATCTAATTTTTCTGATTACATTACGTTACAAGCAGAGAATTATGTTCTCACTTAACTCACTCACAATCATAATCACAGCCACCACAAATACAATGCTCTTTTTGATGTGTTATAACATCTCAAATATTATGTAGGTAGGTATTATGTAACTTAAAAAGTGTTAACTAAAAAACTTGATGAAATGAAATGAAAATCCGGGCGGGCGAGTGAAACGAACTGATTTTTTTCTTGTTCATTTTTTAAGTACTTTGCTGATTGCTGGAGAGTTCACAAAACTGTATTTAGTGTATATAAATACTATTGCTAAACTTGTATTCTAACATTTACATAATATCAGCTTTTTAAAATGATACTTTATTACCAATCCAATTAAGGAATAATTAGCATGTCTAGACTTAATTGTAATTTAAATGTATTAAAGTGCCGTAGTAGGTACAACTTTTCAACTCATACATACAACTTTCATCACATCATCATTATCTAAAAATGAATGAAATGGTGATTTACTAAGTGAATGAGCCAGAGCAGAGCAAATCTGTAAAATCCGGATGCATTCATTTTCATAATCAATAGCAATAGCAATGCAGCAAGATAAGCATGAATATACAAAATACCTACCTAAAAGTCACTTTTCTTTTACTAGAGATTCTCACGGGTTGTTCGTTTTAAACTTTTATCGTGATCGGTTTTCACTTCTCTTTAACTTGGGGACATGTTTCACATCACATCACATTAAAAGTCTAGCCATTTCCGAAAGACAAATTCAAATCATGTCCTTGGCCATGAGCCTCAGATAACCAGACCTCAACCAAAGAAAAAATTTGCATTTTGTCATTATCGAAATCAAAAAGCATGAAGCCTGAATTTGTTTCAAAGCTGCACAAGTCCAACTTTCATCTTGGTCTTGCACTTACAGCAAAAAATGGAAATTGCTACAAATGTTATGAGAGAGATACATTTTTTTACAATTCTTGACCTAACCTACCAACCAAACCAACACGAATTCAAAACTTTACTCACGCTCATATTCACGTCTTTGTAAAAAAAGACGAGACGTTTTAAAAAAATGTATGTGTAATTTGGATTATGTTCGTGATCAAGAGCAAAGGATGGTATTCCGCTACTACCTACGCTATTTTCAACCTTGCCTATTCGTAAGAGGCTTAGGTTGGACGACGGATTCATGTTGTTTAGCCGATTTCGACTTTTTTCAGGCTATTTTTCATCGATATCGCGACTCGATTTTTTCGAAAATAAAAAATAAGGCATCTCCAGATTTTTTCTCAGAGATGCCCTGAAGTCTCAGCTTCAAAAAAGTATTTAACATAAAGGCACATTTCTTTTGTATTAAGCCCTGAAAAAGGCCCATCATTGCGACGTGTTTAACATGGTCGGGATAGGACCTGAATACCAGTAATCACGCTCTAATAAATTCTGACGATATTT
>VYYJ01002448.1:0-21558 GCA_021029165.1 Cyphoderus albinus | reverse complement strand
TGTTTAAGATATGTAATTTATGAAAGCACCATCTTGTAGCCAAAAGTCTACTCTATCAAATGTATGTTCAGAAATAACCGTTATATGTTACCTGATCTTGATATATTCACCGCAATGAAACTCTATCAAAATCACCAATTAATATGGAGGGGCACTGTATTTAGTTGGTACGCTTGTTGTGTCATTAAAATTTATGTGTGGTCTTTGTTGTAAATTTATCGCAGTAATTAATTGCAGACAATTATAGTTTTATTACGGCGAATCTGTGTGAAGCTATCAATTTAGTGTGCGTCATCCAGCTCAAATGAAATGAAGTGATATATGAACAAATTAAATTGTTTGATCGGAAACGCCATTTGTACTCCAAATCTTAACAACTTAAAGACGAAAAACTGTATCAGGTAAGAAACTATTTCCACTTATAATATACTGAAGGACACCAAATTAACACATTTAACACATTGCAAAGTGGACAACACTTTTTAAACTCTTTCTGCTTGCAGCTGTCCACGTATAATTGGCAAAGTCGTAGCAACATGAAGCTCTTTGCATTTCTGTTTGGTTTAGTGGTTTCAACGACGCTAATCTTTACAATTACTTTGGTGAGTTTTTGTAATTAATTATATTGATTGTTTTGACTTGGCTGAAATAAATGTATAAAAAATTAATAATTACTTATAATTTTTAATTAACAGGTAAATTGCTTACCACAAAGTAACCAAGAAAAAATAGAAAAATATAGCAAACAGGTTCAAAATTCTTCAAGTAAAAACAACAAAGGCTAAATGAGCAATGTCCGAAGCTCAACATTTTGCTGAGTTCCGCTGGGTCCAACATGCCTGCTTTCGTTTGATAATATACCATAATTCGGCTCATATTTAAAAATTCGTTCAATGTATACATTTTTGGAATCAGAGCAAAAATATCAATGTTTTGTTTAATTTATATTATAAATTCACATAACACAATGTATGCAAAAGTATGCTTGAGCAGTCGATTAAAATTTACACAAGCAATATTGCTATAATTATTAACCTCCGTTAAACAATTCTTCGGTACATTTAATTTTTTTAACAAATACATAGTAAATAGCAACAAAATAGCTTTTAATATAACTCAGTATATTCCCGTGTGCACACAATAGTCTAGACTAAAAATAGGTGGTGAACAACTTGACCACTATCCAATATATACATGTATGTTTGAGATTGTCATCGTGAGAACATCTCAATTTATTTTTTCAGGTTGACTAATGTACTCTTGGGCAAAGTTTCGCCGGTTCTGAAAATACTAATCTCTGGTAGATCAATACTGGGGTTGAAATAAACGCGCAATTTTTGCTACCTCAAACTTAAGGCTGAACACACTGTCTCGTGGTATGATTCAGAAATTGTAAAAGAGATCTTACTTTCACTCCTTTAACGTGCTCTTGCATTACTTTCATAAATAAATGACACATAATAAATGACACGCAGTTCTTTCCAAATTGGATTTGAATATTTATACTGAAAGCAATTCTACGTACATACAATGGTATTGGTTACTAGTTTTTATTTGCTTTGATCCCCGCTGAGATGATTGTCATTATTTTATCATAATCGCAATACGCATATATATATTCTCATTGATACTTTGTCCATGCACAAAAACGTTTTAGATTTTACTCCGGGTAGTTCGTGACAGACAAAGGGTTGGCTGGCTGTCTTACTATTTCAGTTAAGTATTATATTATAGCATGATACATAAATGTTGTGATGTTCTTTAATCCATTCATTCCATCATTCCGCAGTGTAGTGTAGTGTAATAGTGGAAAGACGTTACAGTAAACCTTCGCTCACCAGGCGAAATTATCTAGCTTAATCCATTTCTTTGTAGTAAGTAACAATAGTTTCTCAATTATTTCTAGTTCAAAAAGTATAATGGACGGAACAAGAACGCAAACAACGCTGCAATAAAGTTTTTTCTCCAGGAACTAGATTATTAGCTGCAGACGCTTTAACGCCATATATTTTAAATCAAACGTAACTTAAATAAAGTTTCACGATAAATCAGTGTTACAATATTAATACTTTACCATGAGAAAGTTTTTATCAATCTTCAAAACTCGTGAGTCGCCCGAGGGCGATGCTTTGTCGACTGGTATTCGACAAGCTGTTGCTGATAATGCTGCGATTGACGAAAGGAGTATCGCATCTAATTGTGGCCTTTTTGCTGCAAAACATGCCGTTGAGAAACAAATGGCAGAAGCCATTAAATTCAATTATAAAATCGGAATGTCACCTTTCACCGTGACGGATGATGGTGAATTAGTTTCTAGCAGGACTGCAACGGTAAGATTTGAGAATACTTACTTTCACTCTTTGTATGGTGTGTTGCATGCGCGTATTGATTTCTCCTAGGATTGATAAGTAATGATAATTTTAAAATTCTTATATTAAATATTCTGCTTGGTTTAATTAGCATTTATTTTAATTGCATTAATACATTTTTTTAAAATTAAAATTGAATGTCTTAAAATTCTTTTAAGGTTACCTGCATCGCGTACTTTATTTGGGCTGCGGTTGATATTATAAAAGATCTTAGAGTGGACTACTTTCTAATGACGCTTACAAAGGACTATACAGTTTCGTCATTAGGATGGTTATACCATGCATCTTTACTTGGGCTGTTAATCTCTTCTTTCTATTTGATCTGGTGGCTTCAGGGGTTAATTCGCGAAGGACTTCAAAACATGTACAGCGTAACACCACCTATCAATAATAAAACACGACTGGTAAGCAATAAAGCATTACAAACTATAATATAAATTGTATCAATCATACATGGGAATTCCCTTCAAAGTCTAGTTACACTTTTTTGTATAAAAAAACTTGCATGAATTCACTTTGTCCGATTCTATAGAATAATCACTACTTCTACTTTTGTTTGCATTGAGAAAAAATATAACATTTGTTGAATATTAAATGTTATAGTCCGGCACAGCTCTTCGAGTCTCTTCTATTGCATTGGCTGTATATTTTACTGCCAGTGGATCTACCGTACTGCGAGAAGCTTCACTCTGGTCTTCTGAAAATATTGTTTCAAGCCACGAAGCCAATATTCTAATCGGTTTGATTCCACATGGTGTTTCAATTGAGAATGTAAATACTACAAATATGGCTTCTACCATACCAAATGAAAACACCACGTTCATTCTAAATGATACAATGCATCACGTTGGCAATGATAACGTCACTCTTACGGAGTTAATATCAAATTCCATTCAAAACGCTACCACCAACACCACTGCCACTCCGGAATCTGGAGCACTAATTGCCAACTCGAATGCTCAGACCATTATTCTTGGAACTATTGGAATAATTCTTTGTTTCATATCTGAGCTGCTTGTTTCCGACACCCATGACATGCTTCTTCTTACTTCAAAAACAATTTGGGCTTTCGCACAAGAGTTAGACGTGGATGATCTATATTTGACATTTGGACCCGATAAGCTCCCACTCATCAGCGAAGATAAACTGGGAATCAAAAAGCAGGCAGCGAGAGCACTACTTGCTAGGTATGATGAAATACAGGATGGAACAGCGGATCTTAACGGACCGATAATGATATTTCTGCCTGCATTGCTTCTCGCGTCTACATTCAAGGGCTCAAATATCGTCCAACTTATTTTCGAACTTGCATGGTTTAGAGTTTTATACTACATTCTAAAGCTTATCAAACTAGGACCCACTTTCTACTACTCCTTGCGCACTTCCATTAAGGTAACCAATCATAAATTGCATTGCATCTAAAGATAAATGATTCATTGCAAACATCCAAAATAACGTATTAACCTTTTTATTTTCAGGCTAGACAATTCAAGCTTTGGTTCATCTCAAAATCTGCGAGGGTTCTACTCGGGCTTTCGTTTGAAGAGTTTCAACGGAGATGTGCACAGATGAACATGAAACCGATTGGTGTTGGCAGCGGCATATTTTACATCAACTCTACGTTGCTTGGAAGTGTAAGTTTTTATAATTACCGTAGCGTAACTTTGATGGTTTATTGATGCTCTAATATCTTTTATAACTTTACTCTTTGGTCTGTATTCTTGCTAACTTAAAATATAAATCAAATTAAAATTACAGGTTGGAGGTTTGGTGTGTTCAAACTTCTACTTAGTTCTCCAGAGATGGGATAGCTTGGCATCGTCCTGCAAATGTAAATGCCCAACATAAAATAACTAATCATCGTGTGAATCTATCTTGTTTAGTAATATACAATATACGTAAGCGGAGAATCAGTACAAGCTGCTTTCTCAACCCACGCGTTTGTGCAACAGGACACATAACCAAACAAAGTGGCTGTTAACCGTTCATGTTAATAAAATAACCAATGTCACGTAAAATAATTGCATGCAAGTTTTCTGCTTTCACCGCAATGCTTACACACAAGAGCAGCCGCTTTTATTTTGAACCTTACTTTCTCGCGTTGCTTTGGTCACTAAAAAATTAACACATTTTCAAATTTAGTTTAAAAGCTGCCAGTTTTGGATTTAAAAACTTCATTTCTTCTAGTTTATAGAATTGCAAAAGGCAAGCATAAAATAAAGTAAATTAAACCCCAAATAAAAATTTACACCACACGCATTATACATTATATGATACATTCAGATATTATTTTAGAATTAATTGGTGCGTGATACGAAGTGTCAATTGTGACATTTACATGAAACTGGCAAAATTGGAAGTAATAGAGAAGGTTACGTTGCATATGAAGAAAGTATATTAATTAACTAAATACGTAATTTAGATACAAGAGTTAATTAGCTAAAAATGACAACATAAAATAAATTAAATGAGATTACAAATAACCAAAATAATTATAATTTTATACTTTTCGTATACTGTGTTCACAAAAGCTAGTTTGTGTAATATTTACTTAGAGTCGCACAAAAAAAGGAAACAAGCAAGAGAAGGCCGTAAAGTAATTGCGTGCTTTATGATTGACGTACTTTTTTTGACATACTGAATTTTTTTAAAAGTTTGATAAGAGACATGTACAACCATAATCTGGATAATATAACATAAAACCAATTGAACATGTTGGGTAAATTGATGCAAAATACATTATGAATTCACTGCCTAAAATATATATAGCCGAGTTAAAAAAAAAATCCAGTATTACTGAAACTGAAACACCTAATTATAATTTATCATTGCTTAAGTAGGAGGACGCACACTACTACTACAACGGTTTTTTTTCCTTCATACTTTAATATTTAATAGAATTATAATTGTTATACTTCCACATTACTATCTAATATGTAAGACTGTGTTTTATACACAAAAAGCTCTGAGAATTTGAGATTCAAAACCAAATAGGAAAATAAAAAAATCAACGTAATTTAGGTTTGTTTTTTACTTAATTTATTTTTTCATATTAATTAGTAAAGGTGATGAAATTGACAGAATTGTGCAAAATAGAATAAGTAGAAATAAAGATGACTTAAAGGTAATATGTGAACAAATAATACAAATCACATTATAATATGCATCTTTATGACCGATAATGAACTATTCTTGAAACGACGCATAATATTAAGTATTTTATGATTAAATTAAAAGTTACAGTGTTATTAGCAAAAACAACTTAAACGTTTAACTAATTATTCTATGTGTTAAAAATGGATTTATAGTTTACGGTAACGTAACACACTGCATGGCGTAATTATTATGAAAGCCTTAATGAACCTAAAGTGAAAATTAAATATTAAAAAATCTATTTAATATTGAATGGTGTAATATTATATTGTTAAATGAAATTAATGAAATTATATATTTATTGTGTACACCAAATAATAAATAATCTGTAAATAAAACACTTTGCGTGAAAACGCTTGCATATTTTATACCCAGAACTTCACTGTTAAAATGTGTTTCAATGACAGTTTATGGCGTTGTGCATTTTCATATTGCAGCATCGCATTGGCCTACAACACAATCATGCATTGTTTGCATTTTAATTTTTATCCAAATATGTATTATGGTCAATCCCATATAAATAAATAGGGGCATTTTAATATAATCACAGGACGTTATTTTAGCAATTATACCAACAAAAAAACTACCAAAAGTTAATAGATTGAAAATACACCTGTTCAATGTCTGTACATAAATTATTTACCCTCCAATTTGCATAAACAAAGTGATATGAATATTTGTATTATGATGGGATGCCGATGGTATATGAAAAGCTCATCATGAGTCCATTTAAAAAAATCCTGTTGGGTTCTGATACAGATCATGATTCAGGAGACGACAATTAGAATTCACTTTTCTGCATTTTGTTTATCGTAACAATAAAAACCACTTTATTTTCTCATTGAAAGTTAATAAAGTCAATAATTAAAAATATATATTTCACTCCTTGAGCTCGCATTCATCGCAAATTTTACCATCTTCATGCACTTTACTCGCGAGTTGATCTGAAAGCTTGTTAATGCGAATAATACGTTCCTTCCGTTTCTGACGAATGTCCGTCTTCTCTGTCACATCCATTCCATCCAGTTCTTGCAGTAATCTGACAAAATCTCCCTGTAAAATTCTGTACGCATTTGTAAAGTGAGGCCCCACATATTCAGTTACGCGTCTGTCTAGGTCATCGGTTTCGAAATCGGTTTCGAGGAGTTTTTTCCAGTATTTTTGAAAATCGACAAGTTGAAAAATTTCATGGACGTCTACGAAATCGTTTAAATTTGTTGTGCTGAGCCCATCCGATATCGTGCAAGTGTCTACAATCCTGAGTAGCTGAATTCGCGGTGTTATGACAGATTTGACTCCAAATGCACGGAAAAAAGCGTGGTTGCTTGAATCATCAACATCTACCCGAACTAAAAGAAACTGAAAATTGATAAATATGAAATTAAAATGAATTGTTTAAAAATGATAAATTATTATTAATTTAGACTCTGATTGTGTACATACTTTTTCTGGGTGTTGCTTTGCAAATTCCATAAAAACATTCGGATATTCCCCGTAATAATTTCCGCCCTTGTGACTCAAATGTAGAACAATGCGAAGACGTTCACGAAGATTCTTGTCAAACAACTTGGGCAAAGTACTATTTGAAAACTCCAGCATCAGCGGAGTAGTTGCTGATTTTATAAATCGAACAATTTTTTCTGTACTGAGGCAACAATCATGAGCGTTATCATAATCGCGAGACGAAACTCTTGAATTTCCATATCCAGTGTAGACAACAATGAGATCGCGGTCAGTTTCAGTGACACCGTATTTTGTGGCCAGGCTGGGATTTATTATGATCTTGGAAGGATAGGCCTGTTCATCCTCTGCTAAAATTTTAAGGGCTTCTTCAAAATTTCTGGACGACTCGGAATCTTCTGTAGACTAAAACGACAATAGAATTTTATAAGTATCGAAATCTATAAGAAATATGTACAGATGTTTAACTGCTTCTAATTTTCTGGTGTTTCGTTACCGAAAAAAATCCAACAATGGAAATTTTATTGTGTAGAATCATCTCTTGCAATTTAATTTCTGTGTTATCAATAAACTCTTCCACAGCCACAGGATCCCCATTTTCTTCAATTTTTGGTTTTTCACCATGTTCTTGATCATAAACATATGCGGACGGAAGATATGTGAACACAAAATTTGGCAAGGGGATGCTGTAATCTAAATAATGAAAATAACTGTGTATATTTTTACATGAACGAAAAAATCTAAAAGTAGTTTGTTATAAAATAAACTTACTAATGTTTAGTTCAACACATTTGTTTTCCACATCAAACTTTGTGTGCATGAGAAAAAATGAGGTAATAACCTTTAACAGAATAAATTCATTTAATAATTTATGGCCTAATTGGCATTTTTCATTCTCTTTATGATTTGTCGTTGCACTATTATTTTGAAAATCTTACGTACCACTACAATAAAAATACATAAGGCTATAATAAAATGATCCCCTTTGGAATAGTAAATAATAGTATTCTCCAGTGTTGGATTTTTCCTATGTTGATTCTGGTTGGGATGAGTATTAATTGTATGGTTATTGGAGTATCCATTCATATTTGAAACTCCACCATTAGCGTTAAGTGAATTGGCTGAAAACTGTTCACTGCTGTTGCAACTGGTTGAACTGGTATTATTGATACTGTCTTGGTCAAAAGTAACACGTTTCCTCACTAGATCTTGGTTTTCGGAACTTTGAGTTGTACTACGGGGATTGTATGTACATGGTAGTGGGGGATTACTATTGTTGCCGGCCAATTCAGACTTTTGAAAACTTTTAAAATTTACAGAACCGTTGCGGCTAGTTGATTCCGAGAGCGTAAGTGAATTCAGCATTTGTGGAAATGTTATATTGCAACTGCCTTGTTCTTGGATGTTTTCGTCTACCTCCATTGCCTTTGCCTCCATCATTTCTTGAGATTGTTTAAGGAAAATTTTAGCTCGTGGTAAATAAGCAGAAAGAAACCAGAAGGAGCTCAACGAATTTGACAGAAGCGAAAACGTAAATGTATTCTCAATTGACTTCGTGGACTTTCATTATCTGTAGCGTAATTCATATTATACAGTACTATGTATGAAGTAAACAGATTTGTAAGTTACAAATTGTAACTAAATTATCTCTATGTGAGAGACATTCATATACCAAGCATGATAATCATGCAGGCGCATGCAGTAATCTATGCTCTAGACAAGATAAATGTGATGATGAAGTGAACAAGGTTTGTGCTGATGTGCAAATCGCATATGCCCACACGCCACAATTTTAACATTTGTATTTTTGAAATGGAGCGAAATAAATGGAAAACTTTTCAATAAACAAAGCGTGAATGTCACGTACACACACTCAACCCGCAAGGTTTTAAGAGTATTTACTAATCCAGACTCAATGTTGAATTTGACTTAACTAGGTATTTATAGTACTGATAAAGCGTTCGTTTGTTTTTTAAGTGAGCAGCTTATCATACTATGCAATCTGCACAAGTGTAACATTTTATTGCTTGGCTCAGTGTGCTTGTATCTGCATGCACATGAATTACAAGCAGATTTGTCTGGATTACTTGTTTTTTAGAACACGTAGATATGTACCTAAATCTTTTGACGAAAAATGCTGTATTATAAACGTTTTCCAAATGAACAAACATTATTTTGTTTTCTTTGTGTGATTGGGAGCAAATGTATGTAATAGTTGTTGGTCAGTTTAGTTTTAAAAAACCAGCTGTAGATTTAAATACATGTCAGAAAATAAGGCTGCTGCTAATATTTTTTTCTAGTAATATTATTTTGACTGATTTTCGTAGGGATAGTTTGTTTTAATTATTAGTGAATGTCGTTGAAGTTTGACAACTGAATAGGTAATTAACAATTTGTAAACCGTTATATGAAAATAAATAAAGTTCAATTAGCAAATGTGATAATATCCTTTTAAAAACTGTATTTGAATATTTTGATTTAGCAAAAATAAAGCAGGCATCATGGAAGCCAATAGGAGTACAACCGACCATATTCAGGCCGCGTGGAGAATATTTAAGACGCGAATGGCAGAAAAGCTGCCAAACCTTTATGCTGGCAATCAGGAAAATAATCAAGCTCCTTATGAGACTGACTTTTTCAATGACGTGGTGAAGGCGGCACTAGAAGAAGCCATTTTGGAGTTGGAGTCGAACTTGAACTCTATGAACGATAGAGAGTTGCAAATCTCAGTCAACTCTCTCAAAGGCCTGATAGAGTCCACTGTTGATAGGCTGAGAAATATCAATGAGGAGAATCAAAGGAAATCCAGGGAACAAAATCATGAACAAGAGCCAAAGCCTGAAAAGCCTGAAGGAAATTTTGAGACACCTCAGTCATCCTCAAAACTATGGGCCTGGACATTGCCCACTTTTTTCTTGCTCATCGCAATCGGCGTGGGTATGGGGATTCATCATCTTAACCAACAGGAATTGAAAAGAATATTGGAAGAGTCAAGGACTTCAGCGTTGCTTGAAGACTGTAGAAGGTCCTACAGAGACGAAATGGATAAGCACACAAAAAACGACCAGTTCATACTACCAGACGACCTGAATAAGCTGCATCATCAATCGAAAGAAGCCGTGATTTGGAGTATGAAGGAAAAGTGGGAAAATCAAGATGATAGAAGCCAACTTTCTTCCGCTCACATTCAAATCCTGAACTCCGAGATGGACGCGTGGTTCGTCAAGTACCAGACAGAGAATGATATGACCCTGAACTGGGACACGGGAGAGGCGCCAGCGATAGGCATCGATTTGGGGACTACTCACTGCTGCGTGGGAGTATTTTACCGCGGTAAGGTACACATTATTCCAAATTTGGAGCAAGGCAATGACCTCACGACACCGAGCTACGTGGCGTTCAATGATGATGGATCAACGACGGTCGGAAAGGCAGCAAAGAACAAAGCCTACATCAATCCAGAAAATACCATTTACGACGCAAAGAGAATCATCGGTAGAAAAATGGACGATTCTCACTTACAAAGTGATAGGAAATTCTGGCCTTTTGAGGTCAAGGAGGACGAGGGAGTTCCGAAGATTGCAGTAAGGGGGAAATTGATGTATCCCGAGGAAATATCTGCAAAGCTCCTATCCTACTTCAGGAATATGGCAGAGGCATACCTGAAACTGGACCCGGGAACAATTCGCAAAGCCGTCATAACCGTCCCAGCTTATTTTAACGATGGACAGCGACAGGCTACCGTTGACGCGGGGAAGGTTGCTGGGTTGCAGGTCCTGACGATTCTTAATGAGCCATCCGCAGCAGCCATTGCCTACACAATGGAGAGATTCGACGCAAACCCTAAAAATATCCTCATCTATGATTTGGGAGGCGGCACGTTTGACGTAGCGGTTTTGAAAATCAAGTCCCATGAAATTGAAGTCCTCGGTGTCGGAGGTGACACTCATTTAGGAGGGGAAGACTTTGACAAGAAATTGATGGAGTATTGCGCGAACGAATTCAGAAGGCAGACGGGCATTGACTTGTTGGCTGGGAAGGACTCGAACATGAAGCAGGTGAGGGACTCTGCAAGGAAGAATTTGAGAAGACTTCAAACCGAGTGTGAAAATGCCAAGAAGAATTTAGCTTCAGGAACAGTTACAACTGTTACAGTTGACGCGGTTCATGAAAGCATGGATTTGAGGGTGAAGGTGACAAGAGAAAAGTTTGAGGAGTTGAATGAAGAATACTTCGAGAATACGATTCGCATTGTTGCTGGAGTCTTGAGGGATGTCAAGCTGAGAAAAGACCAGATCGACGATATCGTCCTTGTTGGAGGATCATCAAGAATCCCGAAGATTCAAAAGATGCTCGAGTCGCATTTCAAGGGGAAGGCGTTGTGCAGATCCATCAATCCTGACGAAGCTGTGGCGTATGGGGCAGCGGTTCAGGCAGCCATTGTCAATGGAATGCAGACAAAGGGGAAAATGGACTATTGGAAGCTACAAGATGTGACACCGTTTTCATTGGGGATTAAGGTTGTGACGGGAGAATTATCTGTGATCATTCCAAGAAATGCAAATGTCCCCACCAAGAAGAAAGAGGTTTACTACACGGTCAATGATCATCAGGAAAGGGTGCACATTGAGATATTCCAGGGTGAAGAGTTGGAGGTGGCAACAAACAACAAGCTTCTTGGAGATTTCATGTTGGAAGGAATTCCCTCTGCCCCAGCCGGCATGGAACCTATTGATGTGTGGATGCAGGTGAACTCGATGGGGATTCTGCATGTGGAAGCTGTGATCAGGAGTACAAACGGAAGCAATAGCGTCACTGTCAAAGAAAACAAGCAGAGAATGAGCGAGGAGACAATTAAGAGGCTTATTGGCGAGGTAAGCAAAAATTCATATTTATTTGTGTACATTTTATAAATCAAGTGAGAAACTATGTAAAATCTGAATTTTTATTACTTTTATTGTATTGTAGGCGTGAGATACATAAAATGTAGGGCTGTGGTTCATTATTGGACTTCTGAAGACTACCTTTTCTGCTGGGCTGAAATTTTTCCTATAATTTGTAAAATTGTGTTGGACATACAAGATTTAAATTTTGTAATATTTTATTCAGATGGAATAAGAAAAGTATTTTTATTTTTACAAACTTGATATTTGATGATTTAATATCTCATGCATGGCATAAATATTAGCATCTTCCGTGATGTTTACAAATACATTGATCATTTGCTACCAAGATATATGAAGGAAGAAGAGTTGACAGAATATGAGCGTTTGGTCTACGCGTCACTGCTCTCACTCAAATGAATATTAATCTGCTAGAAAGGTAACAAGGAATTTGCTATCAACCTACACCTATAAAAATGCCAGTTGGGAAAGATTTAGAACCGGACTGGACAATCTATTGTCCATAAAAAATCAAATAAGAAGAAAACGAACAGAAAATATTTAACTGTTCATGAAGTTACCTGTTACGTATACAGTGTTACCCTCGTAGAATGGCAAGATTTGTACAATTCGATTAATTCATCATTTGTTGGCCCCGAATTTCCTCTTAGCACCCTTCATCAACTTTGCTCTATTATTAAAAAGTAATTTTTTGTACATCACGACCGATCACCACGAAACACCTAAACAAAGATTCCATCCAATTTCACCACAAAACTTTCTTCTCACACTCTCCTTTGGTTTTCCATTTTTGCCACAACACAAAAACTACTAGTACAGCGAATGACCACACATTGCATTGTCTTTCGTGGTCATTCACATTTTTCTTGTCTCTCGTTTGTTTTCACAGTCTAGGTTAAAGTAGCAGAAAAGTCCAATAAATGCGAATGCATAAATGCAAAGAATGAATGAACGTGAGAGTGGAAATTGATGAAATCATAAGACTCTAGCGGAGAGGAGAAATATATTTCTACTTCGTTTTCCAACTAACAACAACGTATCTAGTTAAACAAACTGCTCGTGCAAAGTATCTTTTCTTTCATGCGATGATACTTGCTTCGTTTCTCTCTGAATGTCTTTTGTTTCTCACATCTATTTTCTCACTGATGGCAATGGCCACCAAAATGTATTAGATAACAAGAGTAAAATCCGATCTGTGGATGTTTTTTGCTCGTTTAAAAAAATCGTCGAAACGGGTAGCGAAGACAAGGTTTTCCGTTGATATTGTTATTGCTTTAAAGGTACTACTAGAAAGAAAGAAAAGATGGATGAGGTAGGTAAATTGGAATGTGAGTGACTCTAGACTCGACACCGACACATGTAGTTCGCATCATAAGGAAAAAAAGCTCGAGGAATGCAATGCGTTTTCATCGAAGCCTAGCCGTAGTTGTTAGTTTATTCTTATTTCTCTTGTTTTCTCCAGCAGAAAGAGATGTATGTCCCTATTTTCCGTGCGAGTTCCCTTGACTCTGACTCCCTCGGTCACTGTCCTACATTAATTCGTTGTTCATTTCAAAAACCTCATTCGCCTCGAGTCTCGACTTTCCCTATTTCCAGTCTTGCTATAATTTCATTCACCGCAAGGTGCGTGCAGCAATAAACATTTTCGGACCTGGACCCTTTTCAGTTTTATTGGCACACGAAGACAGCGCAAATGAAAAACTTTCTTTTTGTCACTCCAGAAATGTGCTAAAGTGCAGTATCTCTATTGTCTACTGGACACCATCAAATAGCAGAAATGTAATCAATAATTTCAACGATTTTGGTGTATACGCGTGGGTGGTTGCTTTAGTTGTCATATAAAGTTGTGCCAATAAAAACAAAAAGTCTTTTGGTACTTTTTCTATTCTTTTAACAATGAATGAAATCTACTTTTTATTACTGAAACACAGAACTAAACATTCAAATGCAATGCTGGTATTTAGCAATAAATATTTTGTCAAATAAAAATATCGTTCTGGGAATGTTAATAACATTTATTTACGACTACTGAAAGCATTTTAGTGATGAGAAACGCAATAATATCTAAATATATACCCTAATTGGATACTAATTACTTCGGTCAATGTATAATAATTGTATATGTTTGAAACCGCTTGTTATAACCTGAAACTTGGCAACTATATATCTTTCTTAGATCTGCTTTTGTTCAACTTCTAATGTATGTATATGTGTAAGTATGAAGTAGAGAAATATTCGAAAGTTAAGTTTAATGTAAAATGATAGGTGAACACGCGAAGCCTAAACTCTGACCAAATAATAAAATATCATAATAAACCTGAAATACACTGACAAACTCTTTTATTTCGTATACTGATTAAATTATACCTTCCGTCATATTTACACACATTTTCTTTTCAACATTGACCCAGTGTGCAGTGTTTTGATCTTTCTTCCTTCAGATCAAGAAGAAGTCAAAAAATCATTTAAATAAATGACGATGGTTGAGTTCATCGAGAATAAAGTGGAACATCGAAATGGTATAGGTCTAAAATACATACTGTGAGATTTCTTTCAGAAAAAATAACGATTTAGAAAAACTTGGCAGAGAGTAATGTCCAGTCCCTTGAGACACATTATATGTTCATTCTTCGAAGAAGACTTATCTCTTTTCCACATTTTTTACCCTGCTGCGCATTACATGCGTCAGTGAATTTTAAAATAAGAAAAACATCACTGAATAAAGAGTTGAAGAGGCGAGGCGAGTAAAAGGTCTTTGGGTACTACTGAATGGTACTGACCACTGTTTAGCTGAAGTAATATAAACTATTGGCAAATGTAAAAATAAAAATTATTATTAATTCCCATCTGATTCTCATTGTCATTGCTGAACAGCTATGCACTATACATGTTTCATAATTTATATTAATCACAATAATGACTATTTAGAAACTATAATTAATTACATGATTAAAATAATTCCCGGTGCGTTTTTGGATAATAATTTCATGCTGGTTTTTAGTTTCGATTATATTAACTTGTAAGACTGAAAAAAAAATCATTCGGACTTTCAAACTTTAACATGCAACAATAACTATGTCTCATCAACCAGTCCACAAAGCAGAGTCAATGTTTTCAGTGTTCGGGTTAATGACACGAAAATTCACTGTATCGCAGCATTCAACAACAAATCCGAAACCTGTAAACATTTTCAGAAAAAGTGTAGCAATTTCATAGAAAAAAGTTGAAAGGCAATCATAAATATACCACGTCTCTGCAATTTTAATACATCACCCATGTAATCAGAAGAAATTAGATGGTCGTGGCGTTTGAATAAATGACCACCTTTCTTGTTCACATCATAACGATATGGTCAACCTGGAAAAAAGTGTGGTCATTCATAGAATACCAAAAGAATAATAAAAACATGTCCTGATCTGATAATTATTGGAATTATTACGTGGCAAATCATCATGTTTGAAATCAAATTTGCAGAAAATAGTCCCATTCACTTTTCTTTCAGTATTTTCTCAGCAAACGTTACACTTCAAATTTTTCAGGGTAAAAAGCAAGGAACTTGTTCCAGAGATGTCATCATTCATTCGGTGCACTCCGACGTGATCGCACAGGATGGTGCACACACAAAAAGATTTTACTGGAAGTTTAAAGTTTAAATGAATTACGAAATGCAGACCTAAATTTCTTTGGGTCGCAAATTGATTTGAAGTGTCTGCACTTCAAAATCATAAAAATGACCAAACAATCGCCACTTTCGTCTGCGTGGAAATTACCATTTTTAATTTTTGTAGTAAGTTTGGTGTGTGTGAGGGAATCTAGCCCCTTGAAGCGGGCTACCCCAAGAGTCAAAGTAGGAAAAGTCAAGGCAAGTATAAAAGTTAATTGAGCATTAAATATTTTATGGTCTCATCAAACCTCATATGGAGTATTATCAGAAGTCAGTTATAATTTGATATTTTTATATGCAGGGACAAGTCCACGGCCTTTCGCAACTGCACCATGAAAGGCAACCAAGGGTTGTGTACACACTCGACTACAACTCGGACGATGACGACGAAGATGACCACGATGTTTACTACCTAGCTAGACCATCTGTCAATAGGCGACGTCCAGCGCGACGCCACAAGCCGGCGTACAGTTATGGAGACGCGAATTTTATTATTCCTGCGTCAACAAACGCAAGTGCAGAAAGGAATCATTCTTGTGGCATGATGACACATAGGAGTCAAATGGACAAGGCATCCGAACAATCGGACTTCAGTGCCGAAATTACAATAAGTAAGACTCCTTTCGAGTACGACTACGATGTACCACCGCCACCTCCACCTCCGCCAGGATGGCCGCCAACAACAACTACACCTGCTCCAGGCTGGCCACCTCCAGAACCACCCGGTTGGCCGCCGCCACCTCCTCCTCCACCGCCAACAACGACACCACCACCTGGATGGCCTCCACCACCTCCTCCAGAACCCCCGGGCTGGCCAGCCCCACCGCCACCTCCTCCACCAACAACTACCCCTCCACCTGGTTGGCCACCTCCACCACCACCAGAACCTCCTGGCTGGCCAGCCCCACCACCTCCAGAACCCCCTGGCTGGCCCGCTCCACCTCCTCCTCCGCCTCCTACTCCACCACCGCCTGGATGGCCACCTCCTCCAGAACCTCCTGGCTGGCCAGCCCCACCTCCTCCGCCACCCCCAGAACCGCCTGGATGGCCTCCTCCACCACCACCCGAACCACCTGGCTGGCCCGCTCCACCTCCTCCTCCACCTCCTTCTGGATGGCCACCTCCTCCACCACCGCCAACTCCTCCTCCATCTGGATGGCCAGCTCCTCCGCCACCTCCGCCTCCATCCGGTTGGCCACCTCCACCTCCTCCACCACCGCCAACTCCCCCTGGGTGGCCCCCACCTCCACCTCCTCCTCCTCCACCAACTCCGCCTCCATCCGGCTGGCCACCTCCTCCACCCCCTCCAGCTCCAAAACCTGGTTGGGGTTGGCCCGCTCCAGTTGCATATTCGTGGGCAAAACCGAAACCAAGTGGATGGCCAGCTGCTGGTTGGCGCGCGGCTTACCCACCTATTCCGCCTCCGCCGCCCACACCTCCTACTCCACCTACAACCACCACGACAACAACCACAACTCCACCACCTGGCTTTGCAGCTGCAATTGCCCCGGGCAGATTGCGGCCAAGGCCGACTAAAAATCACCACCATAAGAATAAAGCACGTCCCACGAGACAGACTACACCTACAACCCCAGGGGACCCATCTACCGCAGACGTCATTCCAGTGAATGCGGCTACCACTGCAGATTTCATTGACGGTACCCGGAGAGGGGAAAATATTAAAGTTTTTCTGAAAGACGTTTGGAACAAGTTTATCGACCTGATTAAGTTTCAAGATTCTTATCAATTTGCGGGAATTGGTTTGAGAGCTCCGAATGACACAAGAGAAGCAGCGCCATCGAAAGAAACCGAAAATTCGAGTTTGAGTAGCGATAAAGTAACTCCGTCAAAGCCTCCGGTCCGGGTGCCTCCACTACCACCTGCCCCATCTCTATCGGGAAGTGGAAACAAAACAGAGGGAAAGAGTAGCAGCGAGAATGGATCTGTCAGTGGACTCTTTTCATTGCCATTCCCAACTTCATTGGAGTGGCCGTCGTCTTATTTTTTCTCACGAGAGAAGACCAGAGAAGATAAGAAGTAATCTCACTGTACCCCGGTAAACGTTTTTTGTTATTTAAATGTGATAAATGTGGTTTTGTAATATTACGTGAAGATTCATATCGTAAATTAAGAATCCCCCCAAAATTACTATGTAATAATGATGATGAAAATTAAATAATATGCTAATAATTAAATCAAATGGTTTACTGCATAAGTCGGACAGTTCACCAATCAAAAATCTCATGAACAAAGCTTTGGAATTCTTTCATTTTCATATAAATTACGAAGTATAATAAGCCTGAACGTAGAAGGAGCGGAAAGGAATTCAAAATTGAAATTAAGAGTTTTTTTGCGCTGTTTGTTCTTACATTCGTTAGTTCCATTTTCTTATTTTCGTCTTTAATGACATGTTGAAGGCCGCTCCATATTATTAAAGATGGACGGAAATTCACTTTTTGGTTTTAAGTTTCCTATGTCTGGTACTTGACTTGATTTCATAAATTAAGTGTAATTTGTAATTTTCTACAAGGAAACTTGTTCCAGCTGGTTTTCTAAATTAATGTTGATGATGGACATGGGCTAATAATATACGGATACAGCGAGTATAAATCAGATTTCGAAGAAGCAAGAAACAAAAGAGCAATTTGCAGTTGCAGAAATAATAACACTTACCTGCTCAATTCATTGCACTGGCTCTGATTGATAATAATATTATGTTATGTTATGAAATAAACTATAACCGGTTTTACGTTCATCCTGGGCAATTCCATGTTCAATCATGATTCATGAATCCTACTGAATCCTACCTACTGTGAGCTGAGTAAAACCTATCTGTATCCAATTTGATAACTTGTGTTGGTGCTGGTCTTAAAGTCAATAACCACAGTGCTGCAAATGCACTGCACTGATAAGTATGTATGTATCACATTCCAATACCGAAAATGCAAAAATTACTTTATGATTTAAAAAATATCGACTGGGTTCACTCTAATGCATGATTAAGTAATCAATTGCTACATATTATTATGTTAGGTTTTCTGCTATAATTATCGTTATTACAATGATAAAGGGATGAAATCAGATCACGTCATGTATGCATATTCGAAAATAAAAAAAAAGTCGTCCAGAGGAACACGACACCAGGCATTATTAACATTGCATTAAATTGTTGTTGACTTGAAAATATATGATTTTTAAAATATCAGTAAACATCATTATTGATTATAACACAATTATTTTTCAGTAGTGCATCTATTATATTAAACGGATTAAAGGACTAACAAAATTAATTGTAACGTTAACATTAGCATCGGTATTTTCTCGCGGACTTTGTTATAAATAATTTAAGGGAATTATTGCATTGGTATGGTCTGGTCACAGTTTACCTCTAGTCCAGGTAATGCATATGTAAATCTTTTCACATCTTATAAGTTCAGTATAAGTTCATGCTAAACATTGTATTTTAAAATATTTACAGTGAGGTCAAATCTATGATTGACGGAGTGATTCATGTCAATTATGAAAGAAGCAGAAATAGACAGGACTCATTTAATAGGGACTTGAAACGCTTTGTTATAAGTTTTAAATGCCGCACGTTTATATTTTACATTATACACGTACATCGCTATACAGCATTGTCTACCGGGCACTTTGCCAACATACATATTCTTATGTGCATTGTTTGTGAAAGTTTAACGACACCCGGATGAAAATGTTTTCGCATTAAGTAACTACTACCAGTGTTATATGACCACCATAACTTTAATGTAATGAACCTCATTTACAAACAGAGTAATCCTCAAATACTCCAGCAATTTACATCTTTCCTTTGTCTCTTTCTTATATTCCGCTACTTGCTAATTCGCCGTGGTGTGCATTAGTACCTTTGTATGTGGTAACAAACTCTTCATAAACGCAAAGTTGTAATGCAATTATTCATGAGATACTAATGTATAGGGCGCATTTTTTAAGAGAATTTTTGAGGTAGGGTTAACGGATAACGGTAATATGATAACGCTTCACCACATGGTACTAATATCAAGAACGTTTATTTTTCAACGTGTTTTTTATACTTCATTAAATATAGCATTAAAAACAAGCATTTTTGTAATAGTAATGCTTTCACATATTTACATTGCTTTTGTTTCCTTAAGATTTCTTTTAGATCCTTTTCTCTTAGGGAGAAATTCGTTTATCTACCAAGAATGGCCTCTTTTTACCATCTCCGGTAAAATTACTTTCGCCCATGGCCCACGGCTTAAAATCCTATTTGTTTTTGTCTCCGAAATGAGTTAGCAGAGAGTATTTGCTCCTCTATACTTAAGTTACTATGAATAGGTCTATAGAACATGCTTTGATCCACCGTATGTAAATTATATCAGTTAGGTAGTAATTGAGTTCACAACTGTTTTGTTCTTTGCTCTCTCTACATTTTCCCGTTTAGTTACGTTTAGAGAGTAGAAAAAGACTGATACAGGCATTAGAACTCTATGATCATGTTAAATTAAAGGAACACACTGATGATGCAACATTGTCAGACACAGAATATGGAGCTTCTAATAGCCCTTGCTTTTCAGGTGGTTCATTTGCATATAACGGAGAATGGGTGAAAAAAGAAAATTCCTATAAAATAAATGCGGTTTAGGATTAATTTAAACTAACACAACGTAGCATAACCACTAAAAAGTTTAGAATTGTTAAAGTTAACAAATTTCAATAACTTATATATTTATTTTGGCACTGCAAAGATATTCCGAAATTTTTTATTTCAAGTAAAACAAAAATTGACCGGAGCAAATAGGCAATTTAGGATCCATTTAGTACACAATAAGCAATAATGAAATGTTTAGATATTAATTAGCTTTGAAATATTTTGAGATCATATAGTTTATTTAATGCGTGTTACTGCTAATTTCTATAAGCAGATTCTCTAAGCTGCTTACCGAGTAGTATTTTAATTGTGTGCAATTTTCAAATTTTAGTCGTAGGGTTTGCCTCGTCAAGACTTGATGCGTGACAGAAATAGAAAATAACTTTTTAGCAGCTAATTACTTTTGTTATTAAAATTAAAATGTCACACAGAATGTAGCTCAATCTCATTCTATTAACAACATCTTTACTATTTAGGTACAAGAACGTGTACAATAGACTGACTGGGAAAAGTTTTAGTTGTATTAAATTTTATATCTAGATGCTGATAAAGTGGATTCATTTAATCTGATAAAAACTTACGTGAACATGTGCGAGGGTAAAAGTAAAGTACAAAGGTGTCACAACTGTTCTCGAGCAGCAGTTGTGTTGTGAGTTGTAGCAGCGGTGTCTCGGATATGCAGGATAACACCACGGAATTATTGAAAGGATAACACCACGGAATTATTGATACACAGAAAATTGTTCACAATACGTAAAATAATAATATTCCAATTGCACATAAAAACATCATCATTATATGTCTTGATGTTAATATTAGATTAAGTATGGTAATGGTGGACACATGGTAATTCATTTTTAATTCAAGCCTGTTGTTTTTCTTCACGTTTTTTTGCTTTATACAATTATTTTACTTCCGACAGATCTTTTATTGCTTTTTTATTGAATCAAAATTTTCATTGTGCTCGGCAAAGCCAGTTCCATAAACGACGATGTGCTCGTTTCATGCCATCTTTGAAAGGAGGAAAATTTTGTCTGGTTTAGTAAGTGATTCATACTACTATGTGTGCATGTTTTAATGAGTCACCAACTGGCAACTTGGAATTGCGTGAGGAACATCACATTTACTTATGCATGTATGCTCTATGCATGGGCGATAACAAATGAATTTGTTGTTAAATTGTTTAAACGTTGTAACACTCAAGAAAAAATAGTACAGTGAACATTTACAGTAGTCTGCCAAGCAAATACGTGATGAAGCTGCTAAATTTTAATCATGCGTAAAAACTATTTAAATGTGCATGATTTTTTGAAAGTGATGCATCAACGGAAAGCGCACAGTTCAGTGATGCAGCCA